>OZ005742.1:30464962-30560962 GCA_963930735.1 Dioctria linearis
CACGTACTTATTCGGGATAGGTCGCCGTTTAGTCGGGCCACGCAATCCTCAAGAAGACCGATTGGTCTGCTAATATACAGTTGC
The DNA here is from genome assembly GCA_963930735.1 of Dioctria linearis. Classification (NCBI taxonomy): domain Eukaryota; kingdom Metazoa; phylum Arthropoda; class Insecta; order Diptera; family Asilidae; genus Dioctria; species Dioctria linearis. The sequence continues at coordinate 30,465,047 of OZ005742.1, forward strand.
ACGTCGTCAGCGTACATATGAATCCTCACATCTTTTAGTACGCTTGGAAGATCATTTATATAGGCACTGAGGAGCAATGGGCTAGATGTCGTATGCAATACCATTTCATTTCGGAATGGACCACAACAATTGAATTGATGGATACATAGAGTGATTCATATTTTCTCGCATCTCCCATGATCAAATGAATACAGAACTGCTGCTAAAGAAACATTTGCTTTCGCCACTCTCTAAAACTTGTTGTGGTCAATTCTGGAATGCATACATACATACTGTATACTATATTACATCTAGTAATTTCGTGTGAGTGCCTCAGCAAGAGTCGATTAGTTGGATTTTCCCAATAAAACTCCTATGGTTTGGATGAAATTAAATACTAAAAGAAAAAAATTTAAATTGATCACATTTACCAATTACCAGTTACCAGTTACCAATATCGTCAAAGTAAAAAAAAAATCGTATCATAGCTGGAATTACATATTTCCTGCACCTGAAGCTTCGACCATTTCTATTATTTTTCTTATCACTATGTTGAATATCTTCGACATCGCCTACTTCGTAATCCAACGTAAAATAAGGAGTAATTACAATGGTTGACAGGACACTGGGGAATTGATGGGAATGATAATTTATGCTTATTGTTAAGCCTACCATTCAAAACTGGCTCCAGAACCAAATGGACTAGAGCTTGGATATTTTCAGGCTGTCTAGGAATCAATTCAGAATCATTTCAGGAATTCTAAGTGGATACTGGAAGAAGATAAAACATCGAGGACATCAAATGCAAATGAGGGGCAATTACACAATGTTGATTTCAGGTCTTTGGCTTATACTATTTAAAGCCTGCCGACTTTGAAGCAACTTCAATGCTCTTCCTAGGAAGAGTGGAATTGTTGGATGAACTGTACAGAAAGCGTTGCAAAATAAGGCAATAAATGGCTGTAGTCCAAAGGCCACTCGCCTCGCGCAAACTTAGTCTTAATATTTTGATCATCTTATCTTTTATTGCAATTGCCACAGTTTTTAAATAAATAAATGAAACGGAAAGAAACCGCATATAAATGTGTAAAGTGAAATGGTTTCAATAACTTCATATTTTCTAATCCCTTACAATTTCTTTGAAAGCAAAAGTGGCTGTCCACACTACTTATTCTAGTGCACTTAAAAAACATTAATAACGGAAAAAGTGCTCTACGATAAAACTTAAAAATGCAATTAATCTAGTTCATTTCATAATTAAGTGGGTACAATATCACATTTGATACTGAAGTTTCCGAAGTATTTAAAAGTATTGGAAAAGAGTTGAAGTAAATTCTACTTATCTTAAAAACATTCTCGTATTTATAAATATTTTTGTAATGGAATGCAAATTTTCGCGAATTCAATTACTTTTCCGTATTTCAAAGTAAGTATTATTTGCAATTCCTGGAATTGTCCTGTAAAATTTCAATTTCAATACAAGAGTATTGATAATGGGAGCATTTAATTAATTTAGTTGATAACTTTTTTATGATGGTATCATGTGCAGGGAGTAATATAATAGGACTCCCATAATAAACACGCTGTGGGAGCTCTCATCGTCAAATATAACAAGAACCCAGCATGGGATGAAACCAAATGTATATAAATTCCCTTGCGAAATAATTGCATAAAAGGTTTTACTTAATTCCTCAATTAAAAATATTTTTTTGCTCAGCCAGTAATTTTGTTGGTGTTATCAAAATAAAATGGAACAGAAAAATAAAAGGACTTACCACAGGACTCCTTTTCTCTCTCACTCTCTATCTCTCTCTCTCTCTCTCGCTCCCCACCATCTGAAATAATTTTTTCGTCAAAAAATAATTTCTTTTTTGTTTTTAATTTTTTTTCTATCATTTAAACCATTCCTGAAGGCAACTCGGACACCGCAATAAAATTTCTCATCAGTGTCCGGCTATTAGTATGCATCGCATTTCTTACTCAAAAGGCATGAAATGAGTTTTCCCCAGTGAGGGAAACATAAAATTACTCCTTGGATTATTTTGTTGCAAGCAACAGAAACATTCGCATTATCTGTAACGAGTTTTAAATTAACAAACCTTGAAATGAAAAATTCTGCAAAAGGACTCGGACGAGCTGAAAGGGATTATGATTACCTTTCCGGCCATTGTTGTTGTTGTTGCTGCTGTTGCTGGTGTTATTGTAATTCCCTGTTCCTTCCATTACCCCAAGCTCAGTCAAGAAATTCCAGAATATACATGCAAAGACGATTGCAATGGCGAGGACAAAACGGGCAGCTGTCATTTAGAGGAAACTATAAAAACGGTAAATTGAAAATAATGATAAAGCTCTGGGTGCTCTTCGTTTATGAAATTTTAAGTAAAAATTAAAAAAAAAAAAAACAGCGAAAGAAGCATTTTACCAGATGCTAGGGCTTAATTTCAAGCATCATAAAAACTTGAACATCCACACTTCCGCTATGTTGGCTTAAAATGCTTTTATTCAAAAGTGCCTTAAGTGAATGAAAAGGTTATGAAATTACCCACATCTTTTCAACTGGCCATAGATCGTATTCTAACTACAGAAATGATCCATTAGCAACCAATGCTCATAGTTTGTCCAGCTGATGGACGGTAACTCTTTTGTCTTTCATCTTTTTGATTCGAGCTGACCAGTAAAGCCGGCGGCCTTGGCATTAATTTCAATAGAGATCGACAGCCGCACAATGAAACAACACTTTTCTTTGGGTTCCGATACATTACGCAGCTAATGAGCTTAAGAATTTTTCGTGAACTTCAGTTGAATTCGGGTGGACTTTTTAATAATTCTCTGTGAAAGCTATCAATCTCCAGTACCAGTAGTAGCCTGCAGCTAGCAGTTTAAATGGTAAATGATTCCTTTACCTACACAGACTTCCATTTATGGGCCACTTAAGATCTTGTGTTAAGATTTTATATTTAATTGAATTTGTTCCCTGCAATCGACTGTGGCAGTGATTTTAAGACCTTGAAAATTATTCGTGGCTTTTTAAAACAGTAGTTACTAGGCATTTGGCTGCTTATACTGCATAAATGAACTTAAAAAAAATTCACCACTCTTGAAGTCTATTGTGGGCAATAGATATTGAGGAATGTCAGCGAGCTATATGCCGTGGGAATACCAGAAATTGAAAAAAATGTAAATTGTTTAGGGCTAATAAATTTCGAAATACATTTCTGCAAATTTTGCGAACCTCTTTTGCGCCTTTTGTATGCTGTGGCAGTTGTAAAATTTAATCAATAGTATCAGGATGCTCGAACTATCCTGATACATTTTTTTCGTGAGGAAGGGTTTTCAGCTCATCTACAAATAGAAGGGTAGACCCTGCTACAGACAAAGGCTGGACAAGCACACAGAAAATGTTCGGTTGTCTCAGGTTCTCCTTCTAGGCAGGACAAACACTCAGGGCTGTCCACAACTACCAGCCTTGTTAGATGAGTGTGAAGCGAGCTGTGGCCGGTGATGATGCCAAACATTGTTTCTTTCGGAGCCCTAAGAGAAAATCATAAATATTCCTATTAGGCCCATAAAAAAAAGGGTGGTACACCTGCAAGTACTCAGGTTCTCCCATCTCTGCTGATGCTTCCTCTGAACATGCTCTTTGATGAGAGATCTGATACCCGAGGTAACAACACCTGTGGCGGATTCCGGTCCGAGTAACGCAGAATCAGAGATCAGAGATCTCTTGTTATTAGCGGAAAACAGAAACAATATATGGGAACGAAGTTATTCTGATGCATTCGTTCAGTTCATTTGAATTCTAATTTAAATGCACATCTGAAGACTGATGTTAAAAACACATATGAAGTCTTGTCATAAGGATATATAGGAAGACTTGTCTTAAAGCCATTCAGGATGACAAAATGTATTCAGCGCCATCTAGTTTTGTAAAAATAAAGAACATATGACAGGTATTAATAATTGTTTTAAGGACAGAAGCGGGCATACCATAGGGTTTTGTTTTGTGGGCAATGACATCAACCGCATACTGTGAATTGTTACTCATGAGTTGCTTCAGGAGATTCATTTATGTGTAAATTGATCAATAAAGGGCCATTAATAGAGCCCTAAGATACACCACAGGAAAGGGAAAAATACTTGACTATCACCTTTACTCAATATTTTACGTTGGGATATACCGACAAGAAAGTAAATTCATTCTCGTACGACTCTTCTTCTTCGAAAGGAGAAAAACAGAACATGGTCAACTTTTCGACCGTTGAAAATACAATACGGTTTCTATTTTTGTTAAAAAAAAATCTAAAATTTCCGCTCACTCTCACTCGCTCTTTAATTCCGTAAGTTTTCAATGATTTGGCTGACGGAAATTAGAGGTACAAGTTGAAGCTTTCTCGAGTTGGGAATTTCAATTCTGAAATAACAGGATACGACAGCACCGACCATAACTGCTCTAGCTGTATTTAATAAGTATTTACTCGGTAGATCATTAGAATATTTGAGACTATTTTCAAACAGAAATTTGCTAATGACCCTCATACCGTATGCAGAAAACATCTCACCTTGGAATAATCGTTTCACCAGGACTATGGTAAAAAAATAACCACCTATGTATTCGAGTACAAAGGGTTAAAGATTTTGTATTTTACTTATTTGTTTTCATAAACAAACCAAATAATTTGGATTAATATTTATGTAAAGGACATTTTTGTTTTAAATTAAGTAAAAGAACGGTTAAAAAAAATAGTGACTTGAGAGAGCTCATAATTAAAAATAATAATAAATAAAGGAGAAAATATAGAATGAAGTTAGGAAGGAAAACGTCAGAGCTAATTCTGATAACAAAAAAAAAAAGCTGACAATAGAAAAGATGCCTACCTATTCTCAGCGGCGTATCTAGGTTGAAACATTTGGGAAAGCAATCATATTAAAAAAGGCGTCACTGCATAAAAATACATTTTATATTAATAAACATCTTTAAAAAAAATCGAAACATACCAATGTTTCTTATATTGAAAATGTAGCCCTCCAGCTTCAGGAAGTTCTCTGTGATAGTAGAAAAATTAAATTTACCCCCAATTTTAATCTAATGCCTCTGTACATAATTATATTCTGAGTTCTGTGAAACAAGTTATGCTTTAGTTTAAAAATATTAATTAATACGTTAAAGAAAATTTTATTGATGTCCTTCTGCCCCAATGTAGAATAATCGAAATTGTTTTATTTTGTAATCCCTGAAGTCTCGTTGAATATTCTCCTCTACCCATAAAGAGTAGGTACACACGGACAAGAACGCGTGAAGAAAGGCAGTATGGCCTTCTACACGTGCAGCATAATATTTTGTGGAAGCGGGATTAAAACCCAGGGTGGTACATTGGATGTACACAGTCATAGTTCCGCCCATTCTCTGCTACGGCTCCACGGTCTGGTGGATGGCACTGACGAGGAAATGTAACCTGCATGTGCTTCCAAAAATCCAGAGAGCTGCCTGCATGGGAATAACAGGGTGTCTGCGCACCACGCCCACGGCGGCACTGGAGGTCATGCCTGATTTATTGCTGTCAGGCTTATGGCGTCGGGGGGGGGGGGGGTCAATGGAGAGGGGTTTTGAGTACTCTAATATACTCCAGAAAACAGACTGTTGTGATTGCTGGGACGAAACATACTATCAAGAACCCATCTTGACTTTTGGGCAGGCGGGGGGATGTCAATGCAGTAGTGCCCACCAGGAGTCACTGGGCTAGGAAGAAGGTGGTCGTAACAGCCGATATTTCTATTTTTACGGATGGTTCCAAAACGAGTGCGGGCACAGGGACAGCAGTGTATTCCAGAGGTCTCCAATGGCACGAGTCTTATAGACTGCCTGACAAATTCAGTGTTTTTCAGACAGAGCAGGCGGCATATTGGTATCTATGTGCAGAGAGTCCTTATGGCACATATGCGTATATACTGATAACCAGGCAGCCATCAAGCCGCTGGATGCTGTGCTGGTAAAATCAAAATTGGTGCATTTATGCAAGTCCAGTTTTGTGGAATTGACTCTAAGGCACAAGCTGACCCTATGCTGGGTACGTGGCCATAAGCATATGTCAGGCAACGAGATGGCTGAGGAGTTGGCCAAAAAGGGCTCCGAATTGGATAGCTACGTAGCGGTAGATTATGTGAGGATCCCAATCGGCACCTATCAAAAGAGAAGCCTCCGGTAGACAAGCAGGAATACCTGCCGTATTATGAGTCAAATGTGGCCTGCATGTGACTGGAAAAGGACAAGGGAATTGATTAATGACAGCATAGCAAATACCAGCAAGCTAGTAGGGGTCATTGCGGGTCACTGGGGCATAGGGGACCTTGCTAGAAGACTGGGTATGGCGGCAAACGATTTCTGCAGGAGCTGTAAGGACTCGGAAGAAATTGATTCCGCCCAACACGTGCTTTGCCAATGCCCCGCTTTGATGAATAAAAGTAGTAGGCCATTTGGTAGCAACTTCTTTTCAAGTCTGGGGGCTACAAAGTAAAGAGTGCAGATATATCCTAAGTTTTCTAAGGGAAGCTTGACGGATCTGGGGCTTCAAAGGTTATCCCATGAGGTCTATGGGCACAATGGACCCACTAGTGGTCTAAGTGATGCAGCCTAGTTGTCTAGCGACACCCCTCCTACCTAACCTAATCTAACCTAGTTCTATGCGATCTGTTCGTTAGAAACGACTGAAACCAATTCGCTTCCCTTCCTTTCACTCCACACTTATTTATTTTGTTTATGAGAGTATTTAAATCCACCCTAACAGCCCTTTTCATGTCTAAGGATATACCGATAATGCATTTTTCTTCATCAATAGCTTGCTTTCATTCCATTATTAGCCAGTTGAGAGCTGTTTAACTAGAATGATGCTTGCTAAAGGCTGACTGATATTCAAACCTAATGCTATGTTGTTCCACATATTTAATCAGTTATAATTGATCTACGTTTTCCAAATATTTTCAAGTAAAGGAAGCATATTTATCGGTCTAAGGCTGTGGTTACGTACTTCTAACGCCAGCTGTCGCCAGCAATTAGAATGCTTTTATAGTAAATGGTGTGGTTACGAGATAAAAATCTTAGAAACGCAAGGCACGTTTGCTGGTGGCTGCTGGCGCCAATGATTTTTTGTGGTGGAGTCATTTATATTTAAAAATGGATGTGGAAAAGCTGAATGGGAATATAACTTCCTTACCAGATTTCTGCGTTTCCGCCTTTCTTCGGGTAAAAATGTTGTAATGACCGTTGAATGTTTTTGTTTCATCGTTTTATTTTATTCAAAATATAAAAAAATATTGCCGGCCTTATTCTGTAGTATTCGAAAAAGAGTTTTTCATCTGCTTTCAACATATGTATTGTGTATATGTTTATATTCAACTATTTTCTACCGTTTTGCATTAATTGAATGAACGGAGTATTTCCTTAATTCTTTTTTTCGGATAACAGAAGCTCTTCACTCAAAGATAGTGCCATAGGTCGGTGCGTTGCTTTAATTCCAAAGCTACTGTAGTGAAAAATACTCCTAGACATAACAACTGAACTTTCAAAATACTAGTTCAAGCCAGTTCGAATGTGCAGCCTGATGCCAGCTAGTGCTTGTGCTGCTGGTAAGGTGTGTAACCGCCACCAAAAACTAGCTCAAGTTAATTTGCGCCTACAGCCGAAAGAATAAGCTGGCGACAAAATTACTGGAGGGGTTCCTAACCGCAGCCTCAAGTTCTCTCTTAAATTCGAATTTTTCACTTTTTGTATAAGTAGGTAAACGATAAAGGATTCCTAACAAAATCTCCGGAAATCCCCCCCCCCCCCCCCCTAGAGCTCTAATAAATCAAAATTTATACTCTAATCAAATGAAATAGAAAATATAAAAAATATTTCTAAAAAAGACTGCATCAAAACCCACGTTAAAAAATAGAAAATAATTTCTCCCCTCACTTAATTAGAACAGCACAACAATTCTCTAGTGTTTCTCTTTATTTAGCATTTAATTAGATTTTTAAATTGTATTACATTTGAGTATAAATTTTAAAATTTTCAAAGAACACAAAGAAAACAAAGTCTGGGTAGTTGAAATTTTAATACTGCGGTGAATAACAATTTCAGAAATTGAAATTTGGAGCTCCTGATGTTTACCAAAATATTTAATTAAATTACTTTCCTTTGACTTTGCTCTCTTTTTTTACATCGAAAATTTTAAATTTTATACCCAAATGTACTATAATTTCAAAATATAATTAATTTTGAAATGATTGGAAACTCTAGATAAATTATTATTCTCAAAAAATTTAAAATTGTGTTATTAAGGAATTTTCAATACAAACAAATTTTTGCATTTTTTTGTAGCTTACAAAAGCCGGGTATAGTGATGAAAAGTAGTATGTTGGGAAAATCATCATAGCCGGGGGAATTAATATCAGATTCAGTTTTCTAAATATTTAATTTAAAGCAAATAGGGTTATACATACATATATTATCCCTACCACTGGCATAGCTTATTTTGAAACTTTTTTTCGACCAGCCGAATGGTTTTCGTTCCTAACACCCTCGAGATTACAATCCGCGACCGAAGAACAAACGACAACAAATTCTCTAAGGGTGGTGCAAGCAGAATATTCAACCGACATATCGGAAGTGTTGCCACTTCAGGTTCTGCTGAGTGTTAGGACCAGAGACCGTAACGGTTATGAATGTTTAAAAAAAAATCATATGTAAAAAATTATATTCTGATTTTTTTTACCAAAAATCAAAAATAAAAATGAAAAACTGATTTTTATTTTACAAATCGAAAGTAAAAATCGTAAAATGATTTCTATTTCACAAAATTGTTTTCGGGTGAAAAATACTTAAAAAAGTATTAAATATGGGTCGAGATATGCCAAAGATTGTACGATAGATGGGAGTGGATGGAAATTACATACAGGCTTTCATCTAAGGTACAATAAGAATTGGTCTAGGTATTTTGTAGATTTATATATTTGATTTTTAAAATAAAAATCAGCTTTTAATTTTTATTTTTGATTTTTAAAATACAAATCCAAAAAGAAAGTTACTTTTTATAATTTCGAATAAAAATCATAATTTAAAAAAAAGCAGTATAGGAAACTTGTGAAGATTCGGTAATAAGAATCATAATGCTCTACATTCCAATCAATCGTCCTATAACTTTTTCTAAATGATTTTTTGGTAATTGTTATTTTCAGTCGCTGGTTAGGACACTACGGCCAGAAATTGAGAAGATACACACACAATAAACAATTGGCTGAACTTATAATCATAAAATTCAATAATATGAGTTCAAATTTCTCTGAAGTTTACTCCTTGTTGCTTCTTTTTGACGATTTCCGTCACCGTTGCACGCGCGGAACTCAAAATAATAAAAAATTATCTTCGTAGTTCTATGGACCAAGACGCCTATCGCAATAGCACTACTGACCATAGAGGCAAGAAAAGCTGAAAGGATGGATATCGAAACTCATCGATGACTTCGTGAGTGCTAAATTTCGAAAGAAGACCTTTTAAGAGTGCCGCTCTACATATATTGTTTTCTGTCTAAACTGTGACTTGAGATTAAAAAGAAGTGCAATTTCGTTTTAAATTCATTTATAATAAAATCCACACAGCTTTCAGGTCTCTACTCCCGACTAGGTAACTTCTTGTCCAACGCTCGGCGGTCTACGTTCGATTTCAGGAAAGGGATAGTGGGCGGGTGGGGGCTTCAATTTTTTTTCATTATAATTTCGATTTTATAGGCAAAGGAGGGGGGCGTCCATTTTTTTTACATTGGGTCCTGCAAAGGCTAGTTACGCCACTGAACTCTACCTAATTAGCACTCAGTTTGAAAAGAAATTATTGGAAAGAAAATTTTTAAAACGTTACCAGCCCAGCCCAAGAAATTATGGTGTTTGAATGAAATGCAATCTAGCTTTATATGTAAAACACCAGCAGTAAGACAAGGGTAGAAGTGTATAAAGTCTTTTTATTAATTTTTCCCACGGACGGGAATCGAACCTACACTTGTTAGAATCGGTCAATGACGGAGAAAGAAGAATTTTAAGAACTTTTATTTTTAACGATCTAAATCAAATTTATAAATACAAGAAGAAAACACAACCGCGTCGTCCGGAGTTTGAAACCGGGACCTTCCGTTTGCCGGGCGACTGCTGTTACCACTGAGCTAACGAGACAGAGGATTTTCCCTCTTGCATTTATCAAATTTGTAACTAGCCTGCTAAGCCACGTTTGCTTTCAGCTGGCATTAACCAGTAACGCTGAAAGCGCACAAATAAATTGTAAATTCAATTTTTTTTATTAAAAAATTAATAAAAAAATTAATAAAGAAATTGAATTTACAAAACCGCCAAACCATTTTGATATTTATAAGCACTGATGATCGTGGAATTGCGTTTCCCGCTTAATGTTCCAAGTGGCGGTATATTTATTTATTTATCTTGCCGCTCATTGATTAATGTAAATTGTAAATACATCTGATAAGACGTAATAATATCCATACATATATATGTATTCTTTTATGACTATACCTTCTACAGAGGCCTTCATTTGTGAAAAATAAAGATGTCTTGCGTCAGAAATGCGTTTGAAGAAGTATATGCAGTTTTATAATATTTTGTCCCACCGATCCACGGAAAACTGAACATTTACCAGTGTTAGCAACAAAACACCGAATTTTTTTTCCCACTGAAAATGATATTAAAAATTTCCCCGAAAACAATTGTATATATCCACGCTATCCCTCGAAAATTATTTTTGATACTTATATCTGTCGAAAAATCAATTTGCTCCTTTAATAGTTGAATTGATTAAGATAAAATAACAAGAAACTTTCGAAATTTAATGACATAGGTTATAAATTACATAATTAGCAGCCGATATCACTATTTTTCTGTGTTTTCCTAACTATACCTCATATTTTAACAGAAGATTAACTTGAAATAATTATTGTTTCTCTCATTAGAAATATTTCAAATATAATGGAGTATTTAGTGGGGGGAAAATTCTATTAAAATTTTCATAAAAGCGAAAATTTAAATTCCATGGCTGCGTTTAAAATATATACTCTGGAGCTTAAGGTATTTGTGCAGGCTGGAGCTTGTAAATAATCTTGAACAACTGGATTAGTTTTTGCAATGTACTTTAACAAAATGCGTAACCAATATATGTATATGTATGATTAGCAAGAATATGTATAGCGGGAGCTTATTTAAAATAATGAAATCCAATGCAAATGCGTGCATTCCTATTTTTCAACTTTTACACAAATTTTCCTATAGATACTTTTAAATTTAACTACAGTGCCCGTCCATAGCTTAAATTAGCTAAATTGCTAAATTATGTTTTGAAGACTCTCAAAAAATAGCTCTGACATTCAGAAAATAGCTTATTTGAGAAATCTTCATAGTCAGAAAGCTTAAATAAGCGCAGAGAATATTTAACTTGACTTATAAGTTAAGCAATTGATTTTTCTCTTATTTTCAATTTTAATTAGATTTTTTTTATTTTAACCCCTTCCGTATAGCAAATTTCTGGATCCGCCCTTGCGACGAGTTCAGTATGTCAAGTAAAATAGGTCCGATAACATTTATTCCATACTGTAGCATTCTGACGCTCTATCCTTTAAAGTCCTTTTTTCTGATGGATATTTTAAACTCCTCTAAATTAGCCAATAAAAAAGAAAGTCTTCTGATAATCTTAGGCTTGCTTTCCTATCTTCCTTATCTTCTTAATAAAATATTTCAAAATTGTACATATGGATTAGAAATAAAATGCTTCATACGAAAATCAGGGATTCAGTAGATATATTTATGCTTAAATTTCTATTACCTTGTTTTAAAGGCGCCATATTTTGATAATGTAATCCAGTGGTAACTACCATTACTCGTGCTTCCCCCTGCCTCCTATACTTGTTACTGAATATTTGTTTTCTCTTTTACCAGGAAACTAGGGAAGTTAGATTTTTTTTATCTGTTTTGTATAATCAAATTCGTAATGTTAATCGTTAAAGCAAAACTGGATGAAAAAAAAATCGCGTACGGCCTAATTTTAACCCATTCTGGAGGTTCTCTTTTCTTTTTTTTTCTTTTTTTGTGATAAACCATTACTAATTAGCAGCTCATTGAAATCATCTATCTCATCATCATTAAATTCAATACTTCATGGAACGAACTTGTAAATAGATGGATCAGTGAACTTAGTCGTATAGCAATGCTTAAAATTTCTCAATTATCCTGAATGCAGCAGCAAGAATGATAAAACTGTAGGTGTGAGATATAATCAGTGAATGAAAAAAAACTTCCAACAAAAGGATGTAAAAAGCTGTCAGTAAATTATACTTAGCAACTAAAATGCCACGAGGTGAATAGCATTTATGGGGGCAATTTTATACATATTAACCGAATGCTGTGAGATAATTTGTGTTCTCTAATGGCTAATTAACATAAGTTAATTGCACCTAATGCATTGAAAATGATCAGAGCTGCAGGCAATGCATATGCGAAGTCATGCAGCAGTTGAAGAAATCGTGAACGTGCGACAAATTTTATAAATAAAGTTTGCCGGTGCTACATAAGCGGGTAATGATAGGGAACTGATTTTAACGTATTTCATTGGGGGGCTTTGGTGTATATGAACATTTCATTAAGTAGATTATATTTCGTAATGTTTGTAAGATTTTATTTTCGAAATAATAAATCAATTTAATTGTTTCATACAATTTTTATTAGTTACAAAAAAAAAAAAAGCTTCGAAAACATAAAAGTATTAATATACAATATACTTTTAGTCAAAGTTGCTGCAAAATGTTACCTCTACTCATAGCATCCACACGATATAACCTTTTAGTACAAGTTACAGACAATACATTCCTTTCACTTATAAGCTGTGAGAATAGTCAACCATTTGGTTACTTTTGTGGAGTTTTGTAAGAGTTATCAATTTTAAGTTACGACAACTTTACTTTCGAATATTTCCTCCCGTTTATTTGGAAAGTTGCAATAGTCATTTTCATGTAACGTTGAAAAAAATAATATAATTAAATTCCAAGTTAGCTTGCTAATCAGAATGCAACTTAAAAGTTTTGAGTAGATTAAGCTAACAATTTTGTTAAAATCTGGCTGATTTATCAGCAAAAATAGGATGAATATTACAAAAAAATTTACCGGAATGAAAAACTGACGAAAATTTCATTGCCATTAGGTGGTTATAAGGATATTGTATTTATTTTACTGATTGATCTATCTAAGCAATACAGAAAAATTTACAGAGCATAAAAACGTTTTATGTTCAATGAATCCAGAAAGTATCTAAGTGAAAATTGTAATAAGGATGGGTTGTATTGGGCGTATAAGTGTACAACATCATCGTGTTATAAAATATTACAATCAGGTAGCAATTTAAAAAATGACAAAGTAAGGAGGAACAACATATGTGAAAAATATAATGAACTGTTTATTTAGTGGAATTTCATACATCTTAGAATAATTAAATAGATATAAATTTTCTACCCTCGAAATCAAAAGGAAGATAATTTTCAAATTATTTTTGTTTGGTTTCAGTTTTGTCAGTTAAAAAGATATCAGTTGGCTTTTAAAAAATTGAATAAAAATAGAAAACAATACACGATTTTACCATTTTATATATCTCTTTATATTGTAAGATTTTATGCAGCTTTAATGAACCAAACTCTGTTGGTTGGATTTTATTAACACACTTTATGTAGTATTTGTTGAAGAAGGAATTTATTTGGATTCTCCGGTATATAGCAAAAGCTAAAAAAGGTTTTTAATTTGTTATTTGATCACACAACTCGTTATACTTTGGGTGACAAGTTTCAAGTCTTGGTTGTGATTCATCCACAAGTCCGAAATAGCGAAATTGAGTAACTTGAAAAGCAAATGAAAAAATAGAACAAAGAAAAGAATTGAAAAAATGAAAAAAAATTGAGAAAAATGGAAAAAAAAATTTTTGTAAAAAAATTTAAAAAAATTTAAAAAACCAGATTCATTCGAAACGAAACGAAACTGTATACGTCCGCAGTGGGCTGAAAAAATTTCGTTATTTGGCACCTGTTGATGAGTCAAAATCAAGACTTGAAACTTGTCACCAAAAATGTAATGGGTTGTGTGATGAAATAACAAATTAAAAACATTTTTTATAAGTTTACCCCGGTAAAAAATCCTAAAGAGTAATCTTTATTTTTACTTAATGTACTGTGTTAAAACTAACTGAACATGGTATTGAAAAGAGTTATTATAATTTTGAAAGCTTAAATACGTAATATCAATAATCTTCTAGACGGTAGTTATTTGCTTAGTTGTTAGCTAGTATTAAATATAATATGTAGTTTAAATAATCAACTAAAAAATAAATGTTAGAAATTAGGTACAACATAGAATGAAAAACGATTTAGTTTTATTATTTTTCTGCCGTATTTTTACACATAATATATATTTTGTTCAAGAAAGAATTTTTTGGGATTCTCCGGTATATAGCAAAAGCTAAAAAATGCTCTAATTTGTTATTTCATCACACAACCCATTATATTTTTGGTGACAAGTTTCAAGTCTTGGTTTGGCTCATCAACAGGTCCCAAATAGCGAAATTGGGTGATTTAATTTTTCAGCCCACTGCGTGGCGTATACAGGTTCGATTCGCTTCGAATGAATCTGGTTCTTTAAAATTTTTTTAAATTTTTTTTAATAAATAAAAAAATTCTTTTTTCTATTTTATTTTTCTCAAACTTTTCATTTCTTTCTTCTTTTTTCATTTTTTCATTTGTTTTTCAAATCACCCAATTTCGCTATTTGGGACCTCTTGATGAGTCAAACCAAGACTTGGAACTTGTCACCAGAAATTAATGGGTTGTGTGATGAAATAACAAATTAGAACATTTTTTAGCTTTTGCTATATACCGGAGAATCCCAAAAAATTCTTTCTTTAACAAAATTAAGTTTAACCCGGTAAAAAGTCCAAAAGAGTAATCTTTTTACATAATATATAGCAGAGAATTTTCATTCGACTTTTTGCATAAATTTTTCGATCATTAAATAAAATTTATACTACATTTGGCCTATTGGCTCTCTACCAAGATAAAATTTTACAATTCGCGACATAAAAAGTCATCTTTGATGATCATAACTTGATGTACAACAATGTCTGGAAATTTTAGTTGGTTTATGATTTCAACTAGAGGACGGCTGAATTTTGAATTTTTTTTTTAGCAAAGACAAGAGCTATTTATTTATTTATTTTTTAAGTTAATAAGATAGTACACAGACAAATGTCCAGTAAGATACTACCTTAAGAGTTAGTTATATAAGAAAATTACAAAATAAAATAAAAAAGAAAAAAAAAACAAACAAAAATGCAAGCAAAATATTATGTAAATGGAGAAAAAAAGTGAAATTATACGTTACAGAGAGAGAAAAAAAAATAATAATAAAAAAATACTACTAATATACTAAACTAAAAAAAAAAAAAATTATAACTAACTAACTATTATAAATCAAAAATAAATGATCTAAATCAATATCAATATCAACCGTTTAGGAGTTACAGGGTGATTAAGAAAGAAAGCTAGTTTTCACAAAACGCCCTGTATCTTAGAAACTGCAGGGTGTACGGCCACAGTTTAGAGCTCATTGTATGCAGAACTTCATGGCCCGTAGCCTTTAAGAGTTATTAGCTTTTAACCTATTCTCAAACCTATTTTCAAACCTATTTTCTACGATAATTTATTCCCTTAGCACGTCATTTTAAATAATATCTTCTAATTTCGGTTAAATTAAAGAGGATAGTCTATAGTTTACAGTTTTTATAAAAGAAAGTTATGTTTATGACCTTTTTGCAAAAACTATACAAGTTAAGGGAGAGGGGTACGGAGCTGGTTGAGCTATGAAGTTCTGCATATAATGAGCCCTTATCTGTCACCCTACTCTTTATAGTTTTTAAAATACAGGGTGTTTTGTGAAAGACTAGCTTCTTTTTTCTTAATCACCCTGTAATTCCTAAACGGTTGATACTGCCCCCCCCCCCCTCTTGCCCCATGTGCAGCCAAAAGTTCTCCTAGAATGAGCGAAGACCGTCGTAGCTGCATTAACTTTTTCCTCTATGTGCAATCCGCATGTCAGCTTCGAGTCGGGGAATACTACAAGATGCTTGATATGAGGAGAGAGTTGCAGAGTGTGTCCAAAAAGCTTTGGAAGAACGAAGTATCCAAGCTTACGTCATCTGGAGAACAGCACCAAGCTGGACTTTATTCGGCTCACTGTCATATCATGACGGGTACATCAGCCCTCAACAATATTGAGGCCTCGTTGCATGAAGGGACAGGTAGAAGTCATCCTGTGCCTGAAAATGAGCAAAAGGATATCATCTGGATACGCTTCACATGAGAGAAGGCTTAGGCCAAGATATATTCAAATTAATGTCTAATGGAGGATAATGAAGGTTTATCCGTGAAAGTGGGAATAGGGATGATAATACAACAGGTTAATCTGAGCATTATCTGTCCGTACTAAATAAAGAATCCTATCATACAAATTTTTCACATTATTAAATTGATTTAGGTGGCACAGGAACAAATCAGGGAATGGGCTGCAGACGTATAAAGTAAGATTTTGCAGTTTAAGAGCAACCCACAGAACCTCATCAGTGATCTCCTGTTAATGTAAACATATTGAGCTAAGAGATTTATTTACAGCGATGACCACCATCCCTCATACTAGAAAGCTCTAAGTTCCTGTCTTTCTATAGGTGTATAAATGGATGCTCGATATATAGTGATATACCGAGCATCCAAAGTTTCAGCACCAGAGACAAAAGCCTGTAAAAAAGTTTTAGTAAGGCATACAATATCATACTTATTGGAAACTAACGACAGAAAAAACTCAGTGCTTTTAGTTCTTAGCCCACTGACATTCTGGTGGTAAACATTCGATGACAATAAAAGATTATGAAACTAAGCTTTCTTTTGATGAAGAAGATCGGGACACTGATAATTTTTAATAATAACAGGATGGGTATCGTCATTGTATTTTTTACCCAAATATATTTATAGTTATGTTCTTTTTTGTATTGCTTTGCTTTAAATAATAAATATTTCATTTCTTTAGTTAAAAACTCATTTATGTATATGATTTCATGTCCTGAGAATCCTAGAATACTGACAGTTTAGACTTTATTAAGTTTGTAAGCTAAGAGTAAACGTTGCCTGAAAAATTGAGCAGAATACTTTACAATTACTGGACTGTTAAAATTACTACCTTTACGCTTCCTATTGACACGGTACAACTTGATGATATCACCATCTTCCAAAGGTAACTTAAAATGATCATGGATCTTACGAATAGTTACCAAGAGTTCTTCTTTGCGTTACTGTGGAATATTACTAATCTCAAGAAATGCAGACAAACATCTTTGCTCCATCAACCGAATACGGTCCTTCATATGTTCCATCTCATTACTCATTTGGGACTTTTCGAGTTCAAGCTTCTTTATACGGCTGCATATTACAATTTTAAAGAGTTTCGTTCATATAATCAACAAACCCTGAATTTAGAATAAAAAACCATAAACTAATCCAAATTTAACAGGATTGTTACAAATATGCTCCAATGTCAATAATGTGGAAACTCTAAAGTAATAAATGTTACTTTAGTAACTATATCGTTACATATTTTCGAAGTAGAAAAAAACTTACACCAGGAAACAGCTTCGGTAAAACCAATTATCAATTAGTAGTTTATAAAAGATTGGTTTCAGAACTATAAAGTTGCAATTTAGTTATTTTTGTGAGTAGAATGGAAAAATTTAGTTGTGCGTAACCAGCACATCATCCTCAAGCTTATGAGCAGCTAAATTACAAGAATACAGATAAGTCAGTATTTTGCGAAGGTCTAGTGGTAACGTACGTTTTTGCGCCCCACGTCAGATGTCCATTGCCCTATTGCCCTATTGCCCTAAAAAATAAATATATATATCTCTGGTTTTTTCAATGTCGTGATCCAGAGGTTACACAAGCGTTAAATACTTTTGTTAAAAACATTTTTCAACAGTCTGCAGACTTAAATTGTTGCCTATTTACTTTTATGTGTCCAATATTATTTAATAACAAAATATGGTGCTTTGTATGATTCAGGACCTTTCATTTGTTTTGATGACCCTTTTAACCAGTGTGTTAGGTCTTTCATTTCGCTTCATTCTATGGGGTTCTGAAGCCTTGCCGAGTGTAATTACATGCTACTACGCCAACATCAGATTCACAATTTTTTCTGCGGATTTTGTGTAAAAATTTTACTTCTATACTCTATTAACTGGATTATCAGCATTTATTCCAAATATCTGCTTAAGCACACTTTTTATGGCGAAGCCTCGATCTATCTATAATACAGGGACACAAAAATTAAACCGACAGGCTTTGGATAGTTGTCGAAGATAACAAAAGAATCAGTTTTCATTAATAAACCCATGATCAAAAATGACCTTAAGGCAATATTAAAACTCTCTTGTAGAAAAGTAAGTCACACTTCGAACTCACCTTATTGGAACTTATCTAAAAATTGTCTCCATTAATTGAAGAAGATCTTCTAACCCCCTGCAGCATAATTTTTCCTCAGAGTCATCAGACTGACAACTTTTCGTAAAACATCCTCTTTAAGTCGTCCAAACATTTGTCTCTCTTAATTTTCCGCCTAACAAAAAAAAACACCAAGGTTAAAAATCAAGCAATTTTCGTGAATTAGTATCTTTAACGACAAAAACAATGCAAGACATGGGGCCAGACATGACACCACTCTAATTTAATGAATTTTAATTTGCTAAGACTAAAAAATTATGAACGTATCCTTTTTAAATTGATAAGGCACCCTTCTAACAAAATCTAACTAAAGTAGGGGTGAGAAATGCAATTTTCATAACAACATAAAGTTGACGCAACATTTCGGGTTTCTTTATTTTTCATTCCTTTAGTCAAATATAAAAAAAAAACAACGAATACCTCAAAATTCCTGATATTTTCTACCCCACAGCATTAGTGCTCTATGGCTAAGATAAGAGGCCGCAAGAGTCACATAAAGTTCACAATAATAATAAAAAAAAAACTTCATTTCATTTGTGAAATTCATCTACCCTGAAATAAGCGCACCTCCTT
Organism: Dioctria linearis; assembly: GCA_963930735.1. NCBI lineage: Eukaryota > Metazoa > Arthropoda > Insecta > Diptera > Asilidae > Dioctria > Dioctria linearis. Next base: position 30,484,201 of record OZ005742.1, read on the forward strand.
CCCACCGAATGAATTTCTAGGCTCATCTGGGAGAAAATTTCCATTTGAGTCGTCAAGTAGAACCGTTTATTCTCCGTGCAACCCTTTCTACAAGGTGTACCCCGTGTCTATACCTTCTACAAAAGGCAGCATAGCCTTCAAGGTGTGCCACAAAAACCTTTTCATCACCTTTTTTTTCACTGCGAATAGAGGCAGCGGGTGTTGGTGCTCCCAACAACCTTTTTAATGCCAAAAAATGAGGCAAAAGAAACTTCATCTCCTAAGTACCACCCGAGTCGGATGGATAAAAAAAAAATACAGATCCAACCCTGGATAAAAGTAGCGGCGAGTTGGAATAAGTTTGTAGCCCGAAAAGTCTTTTGGAAAGAAATCTTTTTTTTTTCCCCCGTAAACTGGATGGGCAATAAAACCTTGATATTGGGTGGGTGGTTTCCTGAATTCCTTGAAGCTTGAATGCAAATAAAATAAATATGTACTGGTACATGACAAGCGGGATACGTACACAACACATACATTTGGGGTTGATACAAACAAATAAAAACGTCGGGTCGGGATCAGACAAGCAAGCAAGCAAGCAAGCAGGCAGGCAGGAAGGCAGACAGACAGACAGATAGATTTCTTTTAGTTCCCGGCTGTTTGATAATACAGATCAGAGGTGAAAGCACAAAAATCAAAAAATTGCCAAAAAAAAAACCCATTTTTTTTCCTCGAAAGCGAAGCCCTTATAATACCCACTGGGAGAACAGATGGGAGGAAATTGTAAGCAGAAAATCCCTCGTCTGCGCCTACAACAGTTTCCCATCACCTCTCTATACAGAGCGAGAGAAAATCCATGTTTGGCTGTTGTCTGTCTATCCGACTTGAGGATTATTCCAGAAAAGTTTCCTCTTTCGTTCCTGGACATTTTGCTCGTATTTTCCTTAGTTTTTCCGGGTTTCTTTTTTTTTTGTCTTCTTATTGCTTATTCCTCCACGACTATTTGCTTTTCGAGGTTTATGTTGTTTGCATTTTCTTTTCGTTTTTTTTTGTATTTTTCTTTCATGCCAATATACAGCCTGAAAACCTCACGGAAATGTGTCTGAAATTACTATGTACAAAGTCTTAAGTTTTTCGTTTTATTTGGAAACGTAGAGAAATGCTTTTCGTGTGACAAACACGTTACTAATGGAATGCTGTAAGAATTTTTTAAACTGCTCTCCCACCTAATTTGCGTAAGTATACACAAATTATATGCCTTTCTCATGCGATTGTTCATAGTTCGGAGAGTTATATTTTTTTCGTAGGATCATAAAGTTTTTTGAATATGGTTTGTTTAAATAATGGGAGACTCTTTAGTTCAAGGTTCAAACTCCAATAGCGACCATAGAAAGGTTAAAGCATTCTGCTTACAACAGGCAAGTTTCAGTTTAAGAAGTCATAGGGATCCTGTTGAGGTTGTTATTGTACACAGTTCAGTATGCTGCTATGTTCCACCGTACTGCACCACTGACATCTGGCTGACAGAAAAATAGTCGCAGCCACACAGGGCAGTATGATGCTAGGTTCCATCATGCCGTGTCGCTGACGTCTGGCTGATAGTGGTACGGTCGCCGCATAAGTGGAAGGAAAGGCTCTCCTTACGAATTTTAGTTTGGAGAAGAGGAAGAAGGGTGATAGGTGGCAGGCATTTTGTTGTTTTGTTGGTTCTTTTTTCATCGGTGCGCTTGAAAGGAGGAAGAGATATTTTTTTTAAAGGAAATGGAGAGGAATCTGATGGTCCAGCATCAAATAGTTTTTTTTCGTCATAAATTGCGCTGAGTACTTATATGAAATTTCATTAAACCTTAGTGTCCATGGGGTCTAATAGGAAGAGATTAACTCTCATGTACCTTCAGTTTTTAAGAGCGGCCAAATTAATAGCTAATACTTAAGATAGCCTATTTGTAACGGATACTGCGGACGCTCATGAATTATTTTTGGTGAAATGAATATTTTTGTGGTGCAAATGAAGCTGTAAAATAGTAGTAATAGTATTAGTAGTAGTTCAATTGCTTCCTCTGACAAACCATAAATGTTGACTAGGTTCACTCCTCCAATCTATTTCAAGTCTCTAGAGATATACCATAAGTACCGGCAATGTCATAGGGAGGACGGGGTAATGGCACCTGAGGACTGGAACACCAGGTCCTTATAAAACAAGCTGTAAGGTAATTGATGTTAAGTAGTCCCATCAGGAGTGCGGGATATGTGCGACGTTCTTGGTCAGGCAAGATTTTTTTTTGTATAAGGTGCCGAGGTGTGTTAACGTGCCGTCCGGTACAACGCAGATCACAGAGTCAGCTATCAGCTTTGGCTGATAGTCAGGACTTCACGTCCAAAGCCACTCACTCATCTTCTACCATATCGAGTCCATTGTGCTCCATAGATTGTATTCTTTTAGGACCAATCCTAGGACTACTCTGATTCTTTAAGGAAACTCAGGATGTATGTAAGTTCTTTGGCTTGCAGCTCCTCTAGCTCCGAATGTCGAATAAATTCAATGAGCTTTACAGCTACGACAGAAATTGTTTGACTGTAAATCCAGTCTGCTAGCATGGTTACGTATGACCCAATCGCCCGTCAACAATCTTCTAATTTGATAGTGTCGGTTCTACTTCCCCTCGGGAGCTCCATTGTTTTCTTCATATTGCGCAGACCATAACTGTCTCGCAATACAACAGGTCTCCTGATTGACCCACCAATAATTAACCTTAACATAACTATTGTTAGTGAAATGGCCTTTTAGATTCCAGTTCACCAAGCAATAGTGAATCTCCACCAATTCTACTTGACAGACACTATATTTGTCTGGCAATCTGCATGACTCGTTCCAGTGTCAGTTATTGTAGTATATTCCTTCTCCTGTTCTTGTCTTCGACCCATCTGTCAAAATGGACAAAAGTCACAAAGTTATGAGGTTTCAAAAGGGAGTAAGAAGGTATTAAAAAGAGAAGAGAAAATATAAAAGCAATTGATGAAAATAACTAGACTAGGTGAGATTTCATAAGTGTCCTGCATGCACCGGCTGCTTTAATATTTGATGGTAAAGCGATCCATATCTGAATGATATACACCAAATAAGAAGTTATGATTTCACTGAGACGTTGTAAATTCGAAAAATACTCTCAAATAAACGCGTTTGCCCATCCTTAGTAGATTATATAAAAATATGAATGCACTTTGGTTTATATAATCATTCAACGAGCAACCCAGTACAAGGGGTCGTAGATGTGAAACATGCTCGAATTTGCGCAGCAAAAAAATGAAACGCATACAATAATTCAATGTCACATCCATCGTGCGGTAACAGACACTATCTAGTTTATGAAAAACGATTCTACCGTAAGTAAAATAAGGGAAATTATCTGTTTTGACAAGTTTTTGCTTGAAATCAGTTGACAGAATACTAGGTGAAAGCCATAGTCTTTGCAAGCCACAATAGACTTTTCCCAGCATAGCACTGATATAGTGGCAATAATTCATCTTCCTATTTAGCAAAATTCCTTATCATGGGAAAATCAATTAAATCTGGATTGTTACAGTTGCGGTAAAATAAAAATGCATTGCGACTTAAGTCAATTTAAGACTAATTTATTATGTTGGGCTCACACTTTTATTCGAAATAGGTCGTCATTTAGTCGGGCCACATAATCCTCAAGAATATAATAATATAATGAGTGTAAGTCATAGTACGTCGCCAGCGTACATATGGATGCTCACATTTGTAGTCCATTGGGTAGATCATTTATATAGGCACTGAAGAGCAGCTTGCCGAGGATTGATCCTTGGGGTATTCCACTTATTGGTGGTAGAGAGGATGAAACAGAATCATTTATTTTTACACACAGAGATAGTTGACGTACTGACGCAAAAACTGTTCTGAAGCAGAATAATATAGTCGACACTATCAAATGCCTTGGAGAAATTTAGAAGAACGAGGTCAGTATTGTCATTCAATTCCATAGAACGTCTAATATCGGTAGTAGCTTTTAAGATTCTCACAGGTCTAAACGGCTCACAGCTGGGGCAGCAAGAGCGAAACACAGATTTCCAACATGATAAGAGATTACTATTCTTGATATATTCAATTATCTGACCATATATAAGCTTCACAACAAATTAGTTGGACGATAGTCTGACGAATGTGTAGGAGAATCCTGATTTAGGCTGGTAAGTTAGCGATTTTCGAGCTGATGGGGAAATACGACGTTTGTTATGGATGAATTAATTAAATTAATTTTTCTAAAAATAAATAAATTTTTCGGTTATATTTACAAAAAATACTATTTGAAAAAAACCTGCAAAAAAGAGAGCGTTAAAGAGTTCAATATATATATATTTTAGGCCCAACACCTTCAGACATGAGAGATGTCTTAAACGATACATTCTGATACTCTGGAAATTTTTTGATCAACAATGTTTATTTCTATCTACCGGGGGAAAACTGTAGAGGGGGTTCAAAGTACACAACTGAATTCCTTAGGTCCTGATTAGCCAAACTCCTATACTCGGAGGCTTAAGTGGCTATTTATAGCCATTCCAATACTCACTGTTTGAGTATTTCATCCTTTTTCGTTCGAACTGAGGTACTAGATTTTTCGCATCTTAGATCGGCTCTAAGTCGGTAGGGTTATGTCCGATCGGAAAACGGGGCTCACTGTTCGCCTCAGGTTATTACCAGATTTTCCAATACCTATTAATCGGCTGGTGTACACTTTTCCCAATTCAGAAAACTTCCTCGGTGCGTTTTTGTTGCCGGAAAACACATTTGCATATACTTGGGTTACATTCACCCCAGCTACTGCATTTTGCATATATGGACAAATTAGACCTTAATGGAACACAACGTCACATTGCGCGGCGTATTTGAATGTCTTCACCAAATATAGCACGGACGAAATTCAAAGAAATAGCCCGATCACTTGCCGTTCACCAAGAAAAGAGACTACAATTCGACGAAAAAAAATAGCAAAATTCAATTTGGTTGGATAGCTCAGATTGCTACAGTTGCTACTGGAATAATTTGCAAAAAGGCAAAAACACATTCTCCTATAAAAAGAAACTTCCAATCCGTTTCATAACTAATCAAACAAATTCCCAGATGTACACAGATGGAATATGTTTTAATCAGTCCTCTGGAAAGTTGCGACGAACAAGGTGTAGCTTTCCAGCAGAATAATGCATCCATTCATGCTTCGAAGTAAAACAAGAATAGGCTTTCGGACAATAATATTCGCTCATTCGATTGGGGGATTTACGCTAGGGTGTATGCAAATGGACGTCGGTTTAATTGCGTAAAGCCTTGAAAGCAGCCAGCCATTCATACGTCCGGGTCCAATATCGGCCCGAATTGTAAAAAAATTTAACAAATGTATTGTCCAGCCGAATTTTTAGCGTCATTCCAAGGAGGCCACACTAAGTATTAAATAAAAAAAGTGCTAAAAATATGAACTGGTTAATTGGTTTTACATAAAAATGACAAGTGCGTTCATAACAGTGTCCAACCATAAATTAGAATTTTGATCTTTAAAATACACAAAAGGAAAAAAATGTTACCAAAAATAAATTCAAATCATATCTAACTAAAGAAAACATATATGTATAGGGTGTCCCATAAGTCTACGTCATGCCGGAGTCGGGTGATAGACCAAATCATAACAGTTAGCAGAAAAATATAAAAAAAATCTAAGTCACGTATTTTTCAAATTATACATATTTCTTTTGTTTTCGAGAAAATGTACACCTTGTGATGGTTTTTTAGCTCCTGTTGCTACAAATCTTTACTTTTTTTAAAATTTATTTTTCTTATGTAATCCCAAATAGTGCTTATGTAACCTGTTGCTTTAAATTCTAAGCCAACTGCTGCAGCTTTGAAGAAAATGTCACATTTTGCCGAGCCAAGAATAGAAAATTAATATTTCACCCAACTTTAACTGAATGTAATGAAAAAAATGTACTACGTCAGTTTGGCAATTAACTTTAAAAGTTGACGCTTTTAATAAGGATTCTAAAATGGTATAACACTTGCTACAATATTTCTTAGATTACGCGAAAAAAAAAATTGTTTCTTCAAGAAACCCAGTTTCGAAAGATTTCTTTTCACCTACTAAAAATGATTCTAGTGTACCCAAAGCTTGCCGTAAGACCGTAACTTTAAGATTCTAGTTTGAGTGAGACGGATAGTGACGCTTTCAGATCCTAACTTTTTGTTGAATTTTGGACAAATTTTCCTTAAGTTTAATAATAAACACCAATTATTTGGATCCTAAGATTTATTGTTTACAAAAGTTGTTCAAACTGCCTTCCTTCAGCTGCAGTACAAGTTCGACATCTTCTTAAAAAGGATCGGGTTATCAGACGGGCAAGTCTTCCATTGTTGACAAATTCAACTGCTTCCGTTATTCTGGAGCTCATGTAAAATTCGCTGAGCTATACTTTAGGCCCCCCGGTGCTTTCCTGGATTGCACGTACCGAAGTACTTGGATCTTCTTCAACTGCTTGAAGTACTATGTATGTCCTCGTAAGGTAAGGAAGTCTTCCTTCACCATATACTTGGTTTGGAAGTCGGCCTTCTGTGAAGAGTAGACGGTGCACATTTGTGAAAACTCGGTGATTTGACGAGCTAGCGTCACTATCTTGCTCACTCACATTTCATGCAATGACTCTCCATCTCACTCAAACCAAAATCTTAAAGTTACGGTCTTACGGCAAGCTTTGGGTACACTAGAATAATTTTTAGTAGGTGAAAAGAAATTTTTCGACACTGGGTTTCTTGAAGAAAAATTTTCCCATAATCTAAGAAATATTGTAGCAAGTGTTATACCATTTTAGAATCCTTATTAAATTCGTCAACTTTTAACTGACGTAGTACATTTTTTTTTTCATTACAGTCAGTTAAGCAATTTTACAATGGTTAAAATTCTTTATTAAAATATTTCTCCGTCGATCTAAAGTTTCACGATTATTATCACGCATTTAAATAAATTAATGCTAAATTACAGTGACATATTCGATCAAAGATATTGTTTTTCCCCTTTTACATGGAACGATCACTTCAGCAATAATTAGCATAAATAGTAAATAAATTTGTTATTTCTATTGAATTGTGCTTGTTAAAAGTAATTTTTTCCTGTATCATTGCAATAGAAATTTAATCAAAATTGACAAAAAATTATTATTAAAAATTTTATGTAAAATTTATACAAAATTTGTATACCTAAAATTCTTAGCCAAACCGCGCGATTGTAATTTTAGAATTTATTGTTAAAATGTAGATGAAATAGGTTTTATTAGAATTAAATAGATTCTGAACATTGAAATATTTATAATTAAAGGTTATGACCAAATTGCCATAGACCACTTTAGGATGAATATCTACATCCATCCAAGTTGTTTGCAAATAATATTTCAGATTGAGGTAAAACAGTGGTAGTAAATGCAACAAAATTTAAGTCATTATGTGAGCATAGATACTACAAAAAGTTGACTGGTTTTGTTGGACTTTGAATGTCAGATAAAGTCTTTGTTGCTATTTGCCATCAGTTTTTAGTAGTTCTTCTATAGTTTTTCTTAATACTGGCATAACATTTTATTAAAAGTGTAGGTTCAAAGTTTTTGATTTTAAAGGAAGAAATATTGATTTGTGCTTACCTTAGCATCTGAATTTACAGCTTCTAACATAAGGGAGACTTAAAGGTCATGCCTTTATAGGTATATGAGTATGTACCCACTTCCAGATAATGTATTTTTGTTATGGTGCCTTGACATAATCATACACTGAATGTTGATTGATGGAGAAATTACTTAATTTTTCTCAATTAACCTCTATCCTATTGCATATATATGAATAGATTTCTATGAATATTCATTACATGTAGTTCACTTAGAAATTTACATAATTGATTGCCATAGCCGCATTCCTATATTGGCTCTGATAAAGGTCTATTGATACAATTGTATCAGTCAAAACATAGTTATATCGACCTTTGACATTAAATTGTAATTATTTCGGACTGAGTGATTGCGGCAGGGATCAAATGTCAGTTAAAGGTATAATTTGTAAGTTAGTTATTTGTAAAGCATACTTGTATTATTTAACAGTTTTATTGAATACATGGGAAACAGAAGAGATGTTTCGAAAACTTTTGAAATTTCCTATTTATTTAAAGTGCAAAAGTGCACTAAACCAATATGAGAGAAACGAAATTACTTGAACTCATAATCATATGTATATGTATGTCCCTTTTTATGTATCCGTACCCAAAGGATGCCAACGAGACCCTATTCCTAAGCCGCCACTGTCCGTCGGTCTGTTTGTCAGCGGGCTGTAACTCATGAATCGAAATAGGTACACAGTTCAAATTTTCACAAGGTGTGTATTTCTATTGCCGCTATAACAATATAAAAATAAAATAAAGTTAAAAATTAAAGGGGACTCCATACGAGAAATGTGTTTTTTGGCGTACATAGGCTGTGTTCAACTTTTAGCTATAGCCGGCTATAGCTGGCTATAGCTAGCTTGAAGTCGTTCAGTTGTTGGCTATAGCCAATATTGAGCCAAAAATAAGAGCTATAAATGACGAAAAATCATATCTGCATATGTTAGGTCAATTGTCAGAATTTATTGCTCAACTTTTGGCTGAAGCCTGCTATTGCCAAAGTAGCTTGACGTTTGTTCGTTTAGTTTTTAATGTCAAATAAACAAAACAATGTCTGAATTTTATTACTGTGTGGATAGCAAAGGTGAAATTTAATAAGCTCAAAGCGAAATATATTTAAAAAAAAGACAATAAAAGTCCAGGATGCAGTGGTGCATCGCAGTTCGATTTTGAATATTTATTGTTCGATTTCTTAATTCAATCCAAAATCTTTTATTATAGTTGCTATTGCAACTAATTTACTTTTATTACTCGACATAATTCTTACAATGAAATTGAAACAGTTTTTAGAATGACGCAAATTTGACATTTACTCACACAAATAAGAGCGCTGGCTACATCCAGCTATAGCCGACTTTAGCCAAAAGTTGAACACAGCCATAGTGTTAAATCCTGTACGATGTATGGAACCCTTCATGTGTGAGTTCGACTTGGAGTTGGCCGGTTTTTTATTTAATTCGTTTATTCAGCTGTAATTCATGAATGTACGCAGTTTTTAGTGGAATGGAATATTATTGATTTATAATGTTTTTTTTGTACCTTTTGGCAACTTTAAGAAAATGATTTTTTCTTAACTATCCAATGTCTCTCAAATTATGCATCATAAAAACAGGTTTATTTAAAAAATGGTTGCATGTAGTTGTACATGTGTAGGTGAAATTGAAAGCTAACATTCTAAAATTCCCAAATCTCGCAAGAAAATATAATGTAATGTAATGATTTTGGCGGGAATATAGTTAAATTATTTTTACGCTCACTTCCTATAACTAGCGACATGAGAGGGGTGAAATGATAGTTAGATATTCTTTGGAAAAACTTGGACTGTTTACTATCATCTGAGTTAAAAATCATTTTCATAGGTTATAGAACAAGGAAGTTACAGAGTGTTTTGTGAAAACTAGGATATTTCCGTAATCACCCTGTAACTCCGAAACGGTTAAGATTGCCCCTCTCTCACCACAATACAATTTTTTATTCAAATCATTAAAGCCTATTTCTTGTGTCATTTATGACCATAATTCAAAATCACACTTTACAAATAAGCATAGGGCAACTTTTTACAGAGAATTAAAATCACTTGAGCTCAAATAGTAGTTACGCTATGCCGGTTCTGTACTACTTTTTCCATACAAACAGCGCCTGGAAAATTCCAACTATTTTGGTGGTTCTGGACCGGGTTCTGGGCCACTGAGGGGGATTCCGTCTAGGGCCTGCCTGGGGAATTCCTTTCCTACCGTAAGGCTGACCAGTGCCGATTCTGGGACACTTTTCCCCATACAAAAAGTGGCAACTTTTTTCCCACACTTTTTTGAGAGTTCTGGATCACTGATGGTTCAGGGGAGGGGGTGGGGTGGTTGCGGTGGTGATGGTTTTGACCCTGATCTCTGACGTCACCTTAACCTTTGAGATCAACCGGAAATGAGGTTCCATAACAGTAACACAACTTTTCAAACAGCTGTGATAGCAGCCTAATAGCTTTTCAAACAGGTCTGATAACAGGTAAACAGCTTTTCAAACAGCTCTGATAACAGCTTAACAGCTTTTGAAACATGTCTGATAACAGGTGAACAGCTTTTCAGACAGGTCTGATAACAGGTGACCAGCTTTAATCTACTCAGCAAGTCCACACGGGTGACGTCAGAGGTCAGGGTCAAAACCACCCCCCCCACTGAACCATCAGTGATCCAGAACTCTCAAAAAAGTTTGGGAAAAAAGTTGCCACGTTTTGTATGGGGAAAAGTCTCCCAGAATCGGCACTGGTCAGCCATACGGTAGGAAAGGAATTCCCCAGGCAGGCCCTGTGACGTAGACCACTAGACGGAATATCCCTCAGTGGCCCAGAACCCGGTCCTGAACCACCAAGATAGTTGGAATTTTCCAGGTACTTTTTGTGTGGAGAAACTGGTCTAGAACCAGCATAGCGTAACTACTTCAAATAAATCTGGTCAGTTGTTTGATACGTAGCTTTCTTAAAGCAAGATATACCCTTAATAACACATGCGTTTACCCAGGGACCGCCACTAGTCTAATTAATTGTATACTCGTATCATTCACAAGTATGATTATTTATTTTGTTATTGTGGAAATGTGTATGGAGTTGTCAGATTCTGGAATATATAGAATTCTAAATAAATGTATGCCACACAATCGGTAAAAGCACACCCTACAGGTTTTCTGTAGCTGACAATTTTTAATGTGCCGTCCTGAATTTCGGTTAAAATGGATCTTTCCTCATCCAATGAAATTAACGAGTTTTTCCTATATTTTTTATTATTTTATTTCATTTATGTATTTTAAATAAAATTGTTATGCTCTTTATCGAAATTTAAGGTATACCTAATCGTCTTATATGAAAAGTTCCTAAATTAAAGCCGAAAAGTTACAAAAAATTAACTGAATTAAATTTTTAGCTCCCATTTGGTAATAAAACACAATTTAAATTTCAATATTTTGTTTATATTATTCATCTTTAAGCAAATTTAAATCACGGTCCGTTGGGACCACTTCTCTGTATAATATAATAGAATTACGCCGTCTGAAGTTAGGGGATAAGTATAAATGAATAACTTGTTTCAGTAGGAAAACTTCCATTGCACTCCCACATGCATTGCCGTTGACGTTTTTTCACACCTTTCACTAATTTAAAATGTTTGCTTCCCAAAAATATGTTTTGGTAATAGATTAAGAGCAAGTTCAGCAATTATAAAATTTAATATTTTTTGATTTCTAACAACTTAATCTAATTTAGCTTCAAATATCAAACTTAACTGCATTTTACGTTTAAAGTTGATTGTCTACACATTAAATGCAACTTCAACGAATGGAAACGTATTTGTAGGGTATTAGTAATATTTTGATAAAAAATTTACACTTCATAAAATAAAAGAACCAATTAAACAAAGCTTTATAAATAAGTATTAGAATAAATTATATTATTTGTTATTCGTTAGCTCCAATTTTATATTATAGTAAGCAACTAAAAAAGAAACGTTCTATGAAGGTTAAGGAGTTATTAAAAATGAAACAAAACTTTTCAATTTTTAATATTTTTCCATTATATTTTTACACATACATACAGAAAGTTTTCCATCATTAAAAATATTATTGTAATTTTTTTTTTTTAATCTATCCTCTACCAAGTTTTTACATTTGGGGATATGCGTGTGATTTTGCTGAAAAGTTTTTTATGTTTTCAAACTAAATTCCATAAGATATATATAGTACTTCTTTACATTGAATGTGATTATCTTGTGAATATTTGTATTTTTGTGTTTTGTTTGATGTATGAAGTTCAAGAACAAAAAAGTCAGCAAATACTAGTCGGCAGATCATTTTTATACAACACAGCGGCAGTTTTCATGTAAAGTCTACCAAATTTTTAATTACCAAAGCAGTAATTAACCCAAATTTAACAAAATTGTTACAAATATGTATTTTTTTCCAGTAATCTTAAAACTTTAAAGTAATAAATGTAACCTTGGATTGGAAACTGTATCTTTTCAAAGCAACTGATTTTAACCTGAATAAAAACCAAGCTATAATGTTGAAGAATTCTAACAAAATCAATTATCAGGCAGCAATAACAAAAGAAATGTATTTGTAACTATAAAGTTACAGATTAATTAGCTTTCAATTACAATCTGGGACAAATGCAGTTGCCCACAAATCAGTAAATTATTTTTCAAATACGTCGCTGCAAACTTATTTCCATATACATACATACCTTTTAACTTGTTGTTCAAAAGTAACGAAAAAGTTGAAAATTTATAACCAATTAGTGTTGCCTGGAAAATAATCCATTCTAATATGCTGCTTAATTTTGCAAATATTTAAATTTTCATGAAAATGATATTTCTTCATTTAAAGCTACTTACAGCGCAGTATTATATAATTGCAATTTAATGAAATTTTTTTTTCTCCTTTACCCTTTAAACTAGCACAACATAGTGGCTCATATTTTCTTAAGAGGCACATGCAACGACTTCCAAGGCCCATAAAGTGTGACTATCTCGGGCATAAACTGGACTATGTAAATATGTACAATAAACAAAGAGAGGTGCTATAAAGTAGCATGAAATTGTACACAGTACTGATAAGCGTTTTATAAAATCCTCAACTAATACTTAAACATTTATATATTCCACGATCTGAAACACCACTACCACCACTACCTATATTTTTACTTTAAGCGGCATATGGTAATACGTCGTGTTTTTCGCATTTTACTAGACTAACTACTACTATAATACCTAAGCTCTTTGGCTAGCTGGTTTGGTTATATATGCCGCCATAAACTTCCCTTATCAGATTGGGCATTGTTTGTTTCATTTCATTCCAAGGCATGGCATACATGACCCCGGCTTGCTGCCCCTCATTGTTTATCTCTAGTCCACATCGATATTACTTTAAAGAGCATCTATCTGAAATGAAATCGCGCATTTTATCGCTGTGCGTTTTGTTCTGAGACTTTCCACTAAAAGCCTCTTCTCTTGATTTCTACCTAGCAGTAATTGTCGTCCTTATGTCTTCTTTAAGATGACACTCTCAGTTAGTGGATGGCTGGATGCTGCATGCGAAATATTCTCTTAACGATAACACGGAGTTGGACGACCTCCTTTTATTCTATTCTTGTTGTTTTTCCAACCAGAAAAATACGAGAAATGCATTTATTCCTTTCTACATATGTGGCCCAAGCTTAGTTTTTTGTGATTTTTTGTTATGAATGCCGAATTGTGTGACTTGTGACTTATGCACCACAGCAATATGGGGCCTGTTGGATTCCATTTTTATGTATTTCTTCTCCTCACGTTCACTGAGCTGCCTTTTGTGGAATTTTATGTTTATATGAGCGAGCTCCAAAGTAGTGCGGACCAAACAAAAGTCAAATAAATCTCTTCAGGGCAGCATGAAAGAACTTCCCAGTTCATGTGAATGAGGTTGGAAACGACTAAGAAATGGAGAAAAGAAGAACACCGTTTCGGTACAGATTGTGCTAGTATCAAGTATGCCTTTAGGTATCTTACGCCTGAGGGGTATTTTGTGATTCAGGACTAGGTCCTGTAGGTCGTGGAGAGCATATGCATATGTATGTAGTCTTCGAAGGAAAAATTCTTTAGAACAGTGCATTTATATAATGTACCTACCTAGATGCCAGAGCTGCATTTCCGTTTTCTTTTATGACAGATCATTCTTTTTTATTCAACCGTCTTTTGTGTTTTTTATGCTTTTTTTATTTTTTTTTTTTTATAAGAAAATCCGGGTTTCGCTCATGTAGCTACCTTGAAAGTGGTACAGTTCTTATAAAAAGGTTCCAGATATTTTTGCTTGTGACCTCATTTTTATTAGATTTATATTTAGTGTAGTTCTAATTCTTAATTTTTGTTCACACAAAATCCTGATAACTAAGATTCGCACTTCCTTTGATGTGTTTTATTTCATTGAAAAAGAAATTTCTTTGATCTTAAGAATTGTAAATAAATTCGTCCTGATTGAATAATTAGATCTAAAAACCAGGGACTCTAATCGTTACTATGAAAATAATAAAATTTATTATAATTTTTTTTATCTCCACTAAACATTACAATTTTTGTTTTAATTTTTATATCACTAATAATCAATTATAGCAGTATAATATATATAATTTATAATTATAAGTATCTGTATTTGTTAACTCGTATAAAGAGTATGTAAATAAAAATAAGTGGCAAAATGTTCAACAATTAAAAAAAAAACATTAGTTAAACAAAAAGTTATAAACAGTCAATAGACACAATAAAATACAATTAAAACAACAAATAAACAACAAAATGACACAAAAATATAAAGACTAAAAACGAACACAAGAGATTCGAAATGGATCCAAAGAATAGACACAAATTTAAGTCTAGTCCCAAATTTGATAATTAGGTACCTAAGTGATCGTTTTCACAGTATATACGTAAACAGTCTAAATTTTTATATGGCAACACCAAGAAGGGGTTGCCCCATTTAGTCCAATTGTAAAATTTAATTTGTTATTACTATGAAAACACCATCTACCAAATTTCAGCTCTCTATGTCGCCGCAATGTCCAAATATATAGTGGAAAACGAAATTTTTGTATGGCAACCCCACGAATTAATTTTACTTTTTTTTAAAGGCCGTGTGTAAAATTTCAGCTTTCTAAGTATACGCGTTCTCACACAGACAGATAGACAGACAGACGAACGGACAGGCGGACAGACGGACATGCCAAAATCAATATAACTTTGCTATTATGCATGGGTGCCCAGTCCATTTTGCTCTACCATCATTATTTCTGTGCATTACAAACTGAATGACAAACTTCGTATACCCTATAGATTTCATCTGGGGTATAAAAAGCATTCCTGTAAAATTCCAAGTACAAGTACCAGTACAGTGCCAGTACCTGGACTTGAAATATTTTAAGTACAAGTCCCGGCACTGGTATTTAAAAAATTTCAAGTACAAGTCCCGGTACATTACAATTTTTCAAGTACAAGTCCAGGTACTGGTACTGTTATTAGTACTTAAGTACCAATGTTCTAAAGTATTTTACAGGTCTGAAAAATAGGTAATATCCTAAACGAACCAATTTGCAACATAAAATTTTGCAATGTAGCACCGATACCGAAAATGAATTAAACTAACAAATCAAACGAACGAAAAAAAATTACGCAATACCGTTATAGAGTCCCGCGAGGGCAGCCTGCAGTGTCATAGGCTTCTATAAACTGCCCTCATCATCCCTCCAGCTAAAAAGCTCTAACGGAGTGCTTGCCTTTCCCTTCTCCACAGGACTTGCAACGGTTTCCGAGCAGGATCAGATCCTCTGAGCTTACCGGTCAATATATGAAAATTGATTGTGATGCAACAATTTGAATGCCACATTAGCTTCTTTGTAATTTGGTATGTTCGCCACCTGTTGTATCCTATATACTCCGGAGGTCTTATTGACATAAGTACGTCACGGAGTATACGTGTTGTAAGTGTACTGAAAGGTGAGTGAGGTGGTCCATTCGACTCGTTGTCAGGCAGTATTCAAATATGTAATGAAAATTCAAAGTTTTGTATAGCAACACCAAGTAGAGGTTGTCCGATTTACTCGAATTAACTATTGCTATGAAAGCAGCATGCACCAAATTTCAGCTGTCTACGTGAACGGGTTCTGACGCAGTGTCCAAATATATAGTGAATATTGGAATTTTTGTATGGCAACCCTTCGAATGAGTCGTCGTAGGGGTATACTAAGTTTGTCATTCCGTTTGTAACACCTCGAAATAATGATAGTAGAGCAAAATGTATTGGACACCCCCGCATAAAATTAAAAGTTATTTTGATTTTTGCATGTCCGTCTGTCCGTCCGTCCGTCCGTCCGTGCGCACGTTAACTCGAGAACGCGTTCACTTAGAAAAAAAAAGTAAAATTAAGTTCGAAAATGAGACAAATCGGGCAACTCCTTCGTGGGGTTGCCATACAAAAATTTCGTTTTCCACTATATATTTGGACACTACCTGAGAACACGTCGACATAGAAAGCTGACATTTGGTACACTCTGTTTTCATATTAATAGAAAATAAAATTTCAAAAATGGACTAAATCGGGCAACCCCTTCTTGGTGTTGCCATATAAAAATTTTGTTTTTTACATATACTTTGAAAACGATCAGTCCCAGACATTTGTATTGTACTAAAAACTTCTTCAGAATAAGAAATGCTAGGAATTTGGTTATAATCATTTTTTCTGTCCGACGAGTCGTTCTAGAAATATGTGCGAGAAACCAATGCAAAAAATCAAAATTGCTCAAATGGGTGACCATGAGAAATTTCATACGGGCATTCATCTAGGGTATCATAAGAATTGGTCTTAGACCAATTCTAGCTTTTTCACTTGTTACACTTACATTTACTTTTGTTTTTAAAGCTCGTGTGTAAACTTTAGCACTCTACGGGAACGTATTCTCGAGCTGTCGTGGTAAACATTTTTATGCGTCTTTGTTGCTATCTGGCACCACTTTCCCACCAACCAAATTGTCTACCATTTTTACCATTCTGGGCAGCGATACCAAGAATCACGTAACTTAACTTTTTTTTAAGCCTTCGTGGTCATCTCGCAGCGCCCTCCACCACTGAAAGCCGGACAGACTTACGAAGAACCTATCAACGATATTAAGAGAGTACCTGTGATAAGATGGAAAATTTCTTTTATGAAATGACGTACGTTTTTGGTCGTCATCTCTCTATCTATAACACTCTGGGTAAAAAGAAATTTTACTTTGCGGATAATAGACTTTCAGATTTGTTTAGATTTGTTTCAATTCTGGACATGTATAAAATTGATAGGCCCGAAAATTAAATACTTTATCTCTTGTAGCACAGCCCGCAGAGCTTTCACAACAAGTTAAAACTTTCCAAAAGCACGTAATTCCATCTGACGGTGATGAAACCAATTAAAAACCCTAAATTGTATTCAAAATTTATATAAATTAGAAAATTTTGCCGTTAGCATGGTTAACATTATTGAGTTTATTTCCTTTATAATTACACTAAACAATTTGAGTTTTTCAAAGTAAAAAGAAAAAGGTTCGATCTTTGTTACAATTTGAACTTTCTTTGAAATAATATCAGAATTTTTTGTAGTTATTTCTCTTTGAAAATATATAAGTAGCCACAACTTTTTTATTCGTTTTGTTTCCGTCATTTCCTCTTTCACCTCAATTGTTTCCATACATAAGTACAAATTTATCTACCTGATATATCATTTTTACGTAATTATGCACCAAAGTCTGCAAACTTCATAAATTGTAGAGTTTTCTAAAGTTAATTACATACATAAAAAATACGTCATTACCTAAGTTTATCCTAATTTTCTAACTATGTGCAGTTTTGATCATGATAATACGCACAGATTTGACGCGAAGTTGTACTAACTTTTCGTGGTTTTTAAGATTTCAGAGGTAACTCCCCTGAATATGAAATCAAGAACGATCTTTTTTTGTTTAGATCTGTCAAACAGAAAAAAACAACGTTTAAGAATCCCTGAAAATAGCCCTTTGAAACGATACACGATACAAAAAACAAATAAACATGTTTTTTAGGGGAACAACTTACCGTCACAAAATACTTTAAAGAAGATTTCATAATAGTTGACTGTCGAAATATTTGCGCTTCAGAGAGAACTTTCATTCTGCGCAATTTAAAATTCCAACGTCACATCATTTTCGGACATATAAGCGGATGAATGCAAGAGCTATCTTATGAGGGTTTTTCGTTTTGACCTTCCGAAACCTAAAAACAACTAAACAATTTAATAGAATGATTTTCATCTAAGTCAACGACATTTTTAATACTTAATGCGAGATTCTTGAAAAGCGCGATGTTATTTTTCAAAATTTATTTGAAAATGCTTCTCTCATAAATAAACTAAATTTTATCACTTCCAAATATAGTTTGCAGATCAGCTGGGTTTCCACTCCATAAGAACTCATCGCATCGAATACGAAAAACTCAAATCACGAATATAAAATACGCGATCTAGTGCAGCCACCACATGAACCTGCTGCTGCATGCCATTGAATGAATTTTTCAATTATCTTAAATCGAACAGTTACTGGTCGGAACTTGGCAGTCAAATTAGAGAGGTCGAGATTAGTTTGATTGCAAGAAACCATAGCTTTCTCACTACGCGATCAGATACGACGAACCTGTGAGTTTACCACCGTGCTTCGCTCTAAATAAACGATCGGACACACTATGGGTGATGTCGAAACGATCTGACTATAAAACTTTCAGTTCCACAGCAACACAGCACCATCTTCAGTCCCTTCCCACTACAGCATCGTATTTTCTCTTGGTTTCCTTTGATAGCATCAATTAAATGAATTTTCGGTTATCGATTCGAACCAAGAGCCATTCAAATTGGTTCCGTTCACCACTGATATGAACAAAAACTGTGAACTTGAACAAATTTCTTAGCCACTTACCTTTTTTTGCCATTAATTCGGCGCGGGACGGTGCGATTACTTCTGTTTGTTGTTCTTCTTTAATTAGCTTAGGTGAGCTGAAGTTTTTGTCTGAAATGGAGGAAGCTGCATACGTATGTATGTGTATATGTACAAAGTTTCAGCAAGAGGATGCGCAACGCTTCAGTGGATTTCTAGCGCATAACACACTTTTAAATTTGTTTGATTTAAGTGTGCGGTTTCTTGGATGCCCGTAGCACCTATATACTTGATCCAGACAATTTTGTAAGGTGATTTGCGGTTGCAAACTCGATTGATACCTTTAGAATGGAATCATATCTAAACAAGAGCACCTCTCTATATAATATTGGTATAGATAGCGGATAGCCCCCTTAAGCCAGATATCAGCAAAATAATGTTAGCACCTTGTGCAGACTACTTGGCGAGGTGCTGCTAAATATTTTGCCGCTATATAGTTGAAGAAAGAAGTAATCACGCGTGACCAGAGAAAGAACATGGCTCTTTAGCGTTTTGCGATCATCAACGAGCACGAGGTAAAGTAATCGTTTTTGCCATCATCTATCGCGTTTGGTAATCGCTGAGCTGCTTCACTTACTAAGTATACGACGAAGACGACGAATGGTTTGGTTGGTTTTGTTACTGTGCCCCATTTCACCGTAAATTGGTTTGAATTTGCGGTTAAATAGTGAGATACAAGGCTGTTTGGCTGTTTTCTTCCGTCTATAAGATCTCGCTTTCTTCGTTTTATAGCCTCTACTATAATATGTATTATACGTATATGCATAACACTTTGGTTGTTTCCTCAACATCGACCGAGGGGACTTATCTTTACAGGTGAACAACAAGATCAAAACTGATTGATAGAGGGAAAAGAGGATGAGAAATTTTATGATGAAATGGGCCTTTGTTTTGTTATAATGGGGTCGTAATGTGTTTTCGTTTCGACAAAATTCACTTCCTCAATTTTACATTCTATGCCATGGATGTTAACTTCTTAACACCTTTAATTTATCACGTTGCTTTTTGCACTCACTTATGTGTTGTATTTTGCTGAAAAGTTGCTTGTTTTTGTTTTGTAGTGCTGCTTTTTTGCAAATCATCGGTCAATTGAATAGATTGAAAAAAAAACAAAAATCTAGTATGGATTGTGTCCTGAAGATGACTACGTGATGGTTTCTTTTTACTCCAATTTTAATTAGAATTTCTTCTGCAATGTTTGCCATTTATCCAAAGCTGCTTTCTTATAAATAATTTGCGGTAGGAATATTATCGTCTTGCACTCCAAACAAAATTGTCATTAAAACTATATCATTCGCGTAGGCTTGCCTCATTAATTCTAAATTGGTGTTTCTGACAACAGCTTTTGAGTTTTCTGTTGTTGTATTTATTGCAGTTGTTGCTTTAGTTTTCGTTATTTGTTGCATTTTCACAAATTCGCAGTTTTCCTGGTTAAAACTCAGTACTTCTTCAGTTTTAATATTATATGGAAATGTAGCTGCTCAATGAGAAAAATTCGATAACTCAGACAAGTTTCAAGTTTCAACCGATTTTAGTTAATAAAAGCTTGTTAGACGCGGAATTGCATTTGTTTTGATCCTGTCGACAAAAAAGAAATAAAAAAGAAATATTATAGACCAAAACATGCCATAGAATTGTTGTCAAAGTTGAAAAAATCTGTATAAAATGATAAACTTCAAAACGTTTTCAACTACAGCCTCGTGACTTTCGATCGCAATGAAATAAGAAACAGATGGATACAAAGGTCTATCGTTCTTCTTTCAAATACCATAACAAAATTTAATATGAAATGAAAAATGGCGAAGTTACAAATTATTATATACATGGACCTACCTAATAACGGTTTTTTATACCCTATACTGTCTGTGAGCATATAGAAAGCTGAAATTTTGTACACGGACTTTAAAAAACAACTAAAATTAAGTTCGACAAGTAAAAAAGCTAGAATTGGTCTAAGACCAATTCTTATGATACCCTAGATGAATCCCCGTATTAAATTTCGTATGGTCACCGATCTATTCAAGTTTGATTTTTGAAGTTGTTTTTCGCATATATTTCTAGAACGGTTTGTCGCACAGAAAAACTGATTATAACCAATTTTATAGGATTTCGCATTCTGCAGAAGTTTTTAGTACAATAAAAATGTCTTGGACTGAGCGTTTTCAAAGTATACGTAAAAAACCTAAATTTTTATATGGCAACACCAAGAAGGAGTTGCCTCGAGTTATCGTGCGCACAGACGGACGGACGGACGGACATGCAAAAATCAAAATAACTTTTAATATTATGAGTGTGTGTCCAATCCATTTTGCTCTACCATCATTATTTAGAGGTGTTACAAACGGAATGACAAACTTAGTATACCCTATAGATTTCATCTAGGGTATAAAAATGAGAGAAATCGGGCAACTCCTTCGTGGGGTTGCCATACAATACAAAAATGTCGTTTTCCACTGTATATTTTGACACTACCTGAGAACGCGTAGACGTAGAGAGCTGAAATTTGGTACATGGTGTTTTTATAGTAATAGTAAATAAAATTTCAAATTGGAATAAATCGAACAACCTCTTCTTGGTGTTGTCATATAAAAATGTAGATTTTTTTTAAATATACTGTGAAAACGATCAGTCCTAGACATTTTTATTGTACCAAAAACTTCGTCAGAATACGAAAGCCTATAAAATTGGTTATAATCATTTTTTCTGTCCGACGACATATGTATATGCGAAAAACCACTTCAAAAAACAAACTTGCATACGAAATTTTATACGGGCAGTCATCAGGTCCGTGCGCAGGATACTTCTAAAAAAAGAAAAGGGGGCGGGGGTTGAGATAGAAAACTACAAACAAAATTCATATATTTGTAGATTTAAGTACTTTAATTAATATCATGGTACCGCTTAATGAAAAACTTGTACAAAAAACATGTTCAATACATATGAAATGTTTTTTCTTCTTTTGATACGCCAATGTAAAAAACAGTCATCAAGAATTGGATGGACTGTCACATTGTGGACCTTAAATAGGTTTTGAGCGGCGCAAAGTGGAAAATGAACAACCAATTCGGAGTTTAGGTTAATTATCAAAAGTATGTGGACATTTGGGAATAAATCGTTTCTGCAGATATCAAGAATCTCGCAAGAATTGTTTCCAGTTTTATCTGCAGTTCGGCGTCTCCAGATTTTGACATCAGTCATCCATACATCACATGAATTGCCGTTGTAAAAGTATAAGTTTTAAATTGTTCACACGCTGCTTCATCTACAATTCTACAGTTTTTATTTGCTACAGAAAAAGACATGAGAAGCTTGACGAAACGTTGCGACGTTTCAAAAAACGGACTTATAGATGAGTAATGACCAGATCAGAGTATGGTTTGAAGATTGTGGCGACTTTATCTCTCATTGTAATTATTTTTTTATTTGAAGTATTTTTTATAAGCTCGCTCCTTCGATTCTTCTGGCACTATTCCACAATATAAATTACTTCGTTTAACACTCTTTTACGTATTCGGGATAGTTTTCAGAGTACGTTGTCATATTGTTTTTATTGAATATCTCAGTGTCATTTTGTATGGTAATCAAAAGGCGTGAAACAGGAAGCTAACTGTTTATTTTTAAAAAGGTGCCTAATTTGATAAGTGTTAATATTCTATTAAAATATAAAAGAGCTCTCTAAAAATAAAAGTTTTATTTAAATAAAAATTAAATTACTAAAATTGCTTGCAATCCAGAATCGAGATACATTTTATAAAGTGCTGTTTTTGAAAAACTATCTCGACATCCTTTAGATCGACACACAATAATAATCTGCAATTCTGTTAGTGATTGCATTGAACCATTTGGTTTGATTAAATATAAGCCTTGGCTTGGTAAATCGGGTTGATTTTTTAAAAAATCATCCTGAAACTCTCTTTCGTTTTGGCGCAATTAATTACGATCGTACCAAGAAATATCCGGATCAAATTTCGTCATTATTGACGAAATCATTTCAATTAATTCAAAATTAAATTTAAAATAAGCGAAATCTTAATTTTCACATTTTTTTGTATTGCTGATTATAATTATAAAATAATTTAACTTACATAATTAATTTCCAACCGTGGTTTTTGCAAAATCGACTGATATCCATATCGAAATTGGCATCAACAAGAATTTTAACTAGGTTTGGATTTAAAGTAGCGTTCGTACAATGTAACTTGAAACGCACTACAGTTCAATCAACATTATTTACATTGTGCGTTGATAAGTTTCTAGGTTAGATAGATTCGTTTGCATGGAAATAATTTTCGAGAGCTGCTGCGTCAATATGTAATATGTGGCCGTGAATCTCACTGCGATACATGTGCACAAATTCAAATAAAATTTAAAATTTTTTCTTTTGATCCATGGGAGGGGTTTCAACCCACAAAACCCCTCCCATGGGCACGGGCCTAGGGTATCAATAAGAATTGGTCTTAGACCAAATCTAGATTTTTTACTTGTATTTTGTCTAAAATGAGGTTTTGGGGGTGTATGAGAATTTCTTTTATACCACTACTTTTAGTTCCACTAGACCTACAATCTGCACTACATCTCGTGGAAGGTATGTCGAGTATAGGGCACATAACAAAATCAAGAACGGACAAAATTCAGAAAAATTGAAAAAATCGGTAATTAGAAAATTCAAAAGTGACAAAATTCATAAACGACAAAATACATAAATGGGAAAATCTGGAAATTGTAAAATTGTTATAATTATATTTTGCAAATATTCAAATTCTTTAACCGTTATCCTTTGTTCGAAAAAACTACCAGACAACATTTTTTTCATTATTAATACATTTGACACATTTTATAGTTACATTAGATTTTTTTGTGTGCATATGACTGCACTACAATGATTGGATCTGTTGGAATATTTTAAACTATTGGACAATTGAGGACAAAAATAACAGCGCGATCGTTTCAGACTCTTGGTGGATCCTTCCTGGAACACAACCTTTTTCTGAGATTTCATACTGACTTCTCTTCGGATGTTGTTGCGCACGATTTTCTACGCGTTATCTCCTCATTGATTGGAGAAAATCTTAGTTCTTCCAAGAAAAGTCTTCGCTTCAACCGTTTATTTGATTGCCTGGATTTATGTCTGTTTAAATGATGAATACGTTCCAGGCTGATATCTAATATTTATTTTTCCTGGACGGGAATCGTACCCACATTTTTTGTTAGAATCTGTCAAAAATGCAGAATAGAAGAATTTTTATTTTTAACAATTCTAAAACAAATCATAAATGCATTTTTGCTTTTGTATTTATGACTTGATTTAGAATCGTTCAAATAAAAAGTTCTTAAAATTGTTCTACTCTTAATATCATTGGTTAGTCTTTCGCTGACATGTATATTTACGTTCGAGTTAGTTGGTCTAAGGCATCCCACTCCTGATTTCTATTATGTTTGCTTTTTTCTGCTGATTCGATGATATGAGCCTATGAAGAGTGGTGAAGAGCACTTAGTAATAAAATGCAACGATTTTTTTTTTAAATATATGCTACTAAAGTTGTGTTGTATTTATATTTGAAGAAAAATTCAATGGAGTGAATTGGTTTATTCTTGAGTTTTACAACGAGATCTAATACAACTCGTTCTCCTCGGTTTAGCTAAGGTTTGCAATTCTTGGCTGTCCCTATGTAAACTTGTAAATTCTAATCATATTTTTTTGACTATCGCAGAGAACCCATATTTTTTCCGCAATTTGCTGGCTTAGACGATATGTACTGTTTGAATAGGTATCTGCCACGAAATGCAACCAGCTGGTCTTCTATGGTGACAGTTTCATGTGGGTTGTACAATTGTCTAACATTTCTAACCCATTTGTCCCATAAATTTCTTATTGGTACTAACTTGTCGCTGGCTCGTCTATCATTTCTATCTATACGATCGTCGAAGCGCAATACTCGTGTAATATTCTCGAATCGCTGTAAACTCATCGCAGCTCTAAAAATTGGTCTTCCCTTCTTGTCCTCCCATAAACATTCTAATGACTCACCGTTTGAACGGTAAACACCGGCTAGGAGCAGCAATTCCATATAGGCTTTCATGAAAGTGTGATCAACCGGTATTTAAACCCACTCCGAATACTCTGTTACCTGAAAAAAATATTTCAATATAAAAATCTACTCAGCTGGAAGACGAACACCTTCAATATTTGTCATATCAATAAAAAGGTTTTCCATATCAGTTGGAAAAAAACAATACAAATGAAGATTTGATGTCATAATTCGCGATGTTGCATAAGATGTAGGCCATGGAGCAGTGTTGATCACGTTTTGACGTCTATATCTTCCAACTGAAATACTACAAAAGGGGATTTTCGTGTCACCACAATCGGTAAAAAACCGCTAGAAGATTTTCCTCTTCGTTACTCTCAGAGCTGTCCTCGCTCATATACTCCTGAAACTTCCGAGCAGCATTTTGGTTGTCCTATTACGATATAGATAACAAGAATTTGGAGAAATCAGACTTTCAAAAAACCTACCTGGCTACTCATTTTTCACCAACGTTTTACAATACTATTTCAAGGTCAAATCCAAACTAATATGTATATATTTGCAAATTTGACCCAATAACATCATGTAACTTTTTCTGATGCGAGCAAACTAATAAGCAAAAATAATGGAACCGGTAAAAAATAATTTGTTCCAAAAAGTGAGAAACGTCAATAAATTAGGGGCTGCCACGTATGAATTACTACAGGTCAGAGTTATATACAGGTTTATATATACGTTGGGCAATTTTGAGCCATAAACACAGGACAAAGGTTAAAATTCACATGAATAATTCAAATTTGTTAAATATATGTGCCGGTTGGTACTTGGGTATTGGGACTTGGTAATGATATATTTATATCGGATGGAAACCTGTGTCATCCAGGATGAAGTTCTGGTGCAACCCAGCTATTTATATGCATATGAAGACAACTATGGCTCTAAAATCATTTTTTACAACTAAACAATCGTTAGTCAAATTCAAGGGAGTCCTTGAGCCACACCTTTCTTCATGTGCAATTAACTGGGCACAGGTGGGTTGCACCAGAACTTCATCCTGGATGACACAAGTTTCCATCACCAAATTGTAATGTACCAACCATCATGAAGGATTCAAACTTAAGAGGAAATCCAGAAAAGAAAAATCCAGAAAAGATATATTTTTTCTGTTTTTGTAATGCAGTGTTATCACAGGAAAATTTAAAATTAGAATTGAAATTTACTGTTAACTTGTTCAATTCTTTCCTTTTCCTATCCCTTGTTATCATATAGATCGTAGTTCTAGAGCATCTGTTAAAATTGGATAATGTCATCAAAAGATCCACGAATAAGGTATCTATTTAATCGAATTATACAGAAACAAATGAATGGCGATATTATTTTAGTATAACCTAATTAATTTAAACCGATTTGAACCGATTGCAAAGTTTTAGAAGTAGGAACCCGTAAGTAGCAAGTAAGGGTGCTGTTGTATGAAATTCGTTTATTTTGTGTAAAAATAGTAATAGTACGCAAAATGTATTGCGTACAGGAGAATAATATTAAAAGGCGTCTGTCCATCCCGCATAATGATTCAAAGAGTATTCTGACTTACGAACTGAAATTTAGTACCTACTAAACTTTAAAAAAAAAATCATTCTGAGCTGTATTTTGAAAAAAGTATAAATTTGTGGAACTGTTTCGTAGGGTTACCATAGAAAGCTTTCATTTTTCACCGTGTGTATATACATATTTATATAATGGCTTAGAAGCGTGCCTTTGGCGATTCTGTGTAAGAAAAAAATTGTACAATTTGTAGGCTTACCATGTAAAAATTCTTAATTTAATTTAATATGAACAGAGTGGTCCAAAAGCTTCTCCTCACAAGCTTTGTGGTATAAAAAGCAAACGAAAAACATTATTTAGAAATTTAAATTTATTTGCGATGCTTACATAAATTCTTTTTACTAATAATACGTATGTCTACCGTTACTATTTATACATTCTATAGTATGTCGTCCAAGGCAATCAGACGCATTTTTTAGTTCGTCCTAAATGTAGCTGGTCCAATTTTTACTGTACTCTTGCAAGTAATTGTCGTCCATTTTTCGGAATTGGATGTCTAAATGCACTCTCTTGAAATCTAGTCCAAACGTATTCGATTGGGTTAAGGGGGTTACCACTGAAATCTTAGAAAACACGAAAAGTTAGTACAACTTCACATCGAATCTGTGCGTATTATCATGATCAGAACTACACATAGTTAGAAAAATAGGATAAACTTAGGTAATGACATGTCAAAAACAAAGATATCGGGGTTTTTATGTATGTAATTAGCTTTAGAAAACCTCCACAATTCATGAAATTTGCAAACTTTGTTGCATTATTACGTAAATATATCAAGTAGATAAATTTGTACTTGTGTATGGAAACTATTGAGGTGGAAGAGGAAGTGACAGGAATAAAAACGAATAAAAAAGTTTTGGCTAATTATATATTTTCATTTTAAAATTGCTATTTTCAGAGATAAATAACTACCAAAATTCTGATATTATTTCAAAGAAAGTTCAAATTGTAACAAAGATCGAACCTTTTTCTGTTTGCTTTGAAAACTTAAATTGTTTAGTGTAATTATAAAGGAAATAAACACAATAATGTTAACCATGCTAACGGCAAAAATTTCTAGTTTTTATAAATTTTGCATACAATTTGGCGTTTCTAATTCGTTTCATCAGCGTCAGATGGAATGATCTGCTTTTGGAAAGTTTACGCTTGTGAAAGCTCTGCGGGATGTAGCCTGCATACTGACACAGCATTTGCCGTCCATTTTCTGCATGTATATTAAGTGGTTTGTTTCAATTTGCATACTTTTATGCGTTATGTTCCATTGTGCTTTTGAGAATAGAAACCGTGAGCTTTTTGGTGATAATCTCCCTTAAAGCATTGATTTTATACAAATAGATATGCCACCACCGAGCACAAGATGTTGTTACATCTTCTCACTGAGTCGCCACTGTAGTAGTTTATCATCTGCTCACCAAAAGGTCCGCCATCTGTTAGCAAAACTTGGCGAATATTAGGAAAATAAGTTGTCTTCGGTTATAAATAGCGTCATATCACAGCAAAGAATCTAATCTAATTTTGTTTTTTCCGTCGTTCTTTATCTAATGATGTGTAGAAATGTGCAAAAACTCCGTAATAAAGAAATTCAAAGGCATATCTTGATTAGTATCAAGATGATTAAAACTATTTGGCAGATGTGTATCATACGGGATTTAAGTGAAAAGAATCTCATACTTCGCTTTCTCAGCAGAAAGTTGCGAACATACAAAATTGTTATCTAGTCACTGGATGCTTCCAAGAAATTTTTCGATCGGACTTTCGATAGAATTTCTGCGATCTGCCTTTTCACATCTGGTTGTTGACTGGTACATTGATTTTTCGTGAATAGTTTGAAATATTTTCCGTCAAGCAATTTGTCCATTTGATGAAATTTCTTAGAATTTTTGGTTCGGATCGGGGCATACAGAAAGGAATATCTTATGAGCGCGCTCATTATTTTTTTTATACCAGATGAAATCTAAAGGGTAAACTGCATGGAGATATTTTAAAACAATTTTATGACGGCTGAAAAGACAATGATTTACCAGTTTTTCAAAAAATTTATTCGATTATCAAATCGTTGAAGTACTGCAACGGTTTTCTGAAATTCAAATTATGTTTTAAACTGCGCTTTTTACCTGTATTCCAACTTGATCCCATATAACATGAATTTTCCTCGATTTTTCATGCAAGTTTTCATGATTGTTGAAGAAAAAGTATTGATGCCAGAAGGACGGAAAAAATGTTTCCGCATAGCTTATAAAACTTTTTGTCGGAAATATCCGGAAATTTTCGAAAATTTTTCCAGAAAAATGTGAAAATTCTGAATTTTTCCTGAATAGATTTATCACTAATCATATCGATGAATATTTTACCGATGGTTTTCCCGCTATTCCGGGTTTTCCATGGAGTTTTCCACAAAAGCAACTTTATGCAACTCATTTCGCTCTACAACTTTGTCTTAGGTTGCAAAACGCTCAAACGCTTCCTTGGTCTGAAAAACTCCAGAAAAGCGTTTTACATGAATTTTCCTCGATTTTTTCTGCAAGTTTTCACCATTGTCGGAGAGAAAGTAATAATGCCAGTTGATAGGGAACTGGATCCTGCATAATTTAGAAAACTTTGTTACCGGAAAATTTTCCGGAAAAGTCGGAAATTTTTTTCCGGAAAAATCGGAAAACTCTGCATTTTTCCTGAAACGGATTTATCACTAATCAAATTTGTACCAAATTTTCAAATTATTTTTCCCGATTTTCAAATTTTGATAGATTCAATTGTCACGCGACATGAACCTGTGTGCCAAATTTCAGCTCGCTGTGATGACGAAAAGTGGATCTACGAGAGTGTCGAAAATAGTAAAAAAGAAATATCCAGACAGACAAATTCGTGTACGAGTTAAAGGGACGGGCTGGCCTCAAAAATAAAGACTACTCTAAACGTATAAATATATTGAAAGGATTGGAATAAAGTGTTTGTTTCCCATAGAGCAGGTAAGTGCTCTAAATGCAACTTCTCCAGGATTTCTCTCCGCGTTGTATTGCCTCCTTGTTATATGCCCGTATTTAATATTATTTTGAGCTGCTTATCCTGCGGGCTCTTTCTGTTTCAGGAATCACATAAAAATGGTATCAACTCGATAAAAAGTGTTTACTATTCCTAGCAAATGCACATTTACCAGACAATTCATACATTTACTACAACAGTTTAGTAAAAGTATCAAATACATATAAAATTGGATTTTAATTAAGAAGAGCAAAATTAGAATATAGTTGATGGACAAATTTACCAATATTACCTGAATTTTCATACAAAATTTTTCAATTTTGATTTTAAGATGCAACTTTTGTAAAAGGTGATATGGGATATAGAGGGTAATCCAGAACTCATAGTCCAACAGCCGTGAGCTGATAGAGGACTAGTATTTCGATTATCGTAATTATGAGCTAAGATAAAACAAGTAAAGCCAAGGGCGGAATCTAGAACTAAAATTCTCGGCGTTAAATCATACATGCTATAAGTACCTTAAATCATAAGACTATCACTCGCAATATTTAAATAATACTTCTTATCGATACAAATTAAAAAAAAATATGCCAACCACAAAAAGAAAAGAAGAAAAGCAATTTAAAAGCCTCTCTTCCTAAAGCATGGTGTTATTTACGACTGCTATGAAATTATCAATTTATTATTATCCATCACCCTGTTTGGATCCCTACTGCCGAAGAGTCTAGCATCGTTTTCGAGACATTAGTTTAGTTCGGTAAGTTTTTTGATATGCCTTTCCTTACAGTATCTCAATAGTGTTGCAGACAGCTTCCTCGTTGCTAGCACCGTGCTAGACTTTTTTTCGTTAAAAACCAACGTCTTGTCGGCCGTACTCTCACACATTTATTCCCTATCGCACTCCAATCGATTTGGCTATTGACAATCAACCGAATTTCTGCCTGACAAATTAATTTCATGTTGTTCCTTCGATAACTAAACCAGCTTGTATAAAAATTACAGCCATAATAAAATCATTTTTTTTATTATTTTTTTATAAAAAAAAAAGCGTCTGGCACATACTAGCAGCAAAAAAACTGTCTGATAATAATGAAATTATATTATTCAATGTTTATATGGCTATAAAAACTAAGAAAACTAAGAAAAAAAAAATCAAACTAAAATCATTTTGAAAACTGCTTTGTTTACCTGCGGAACGGAATGGACACAGGTAAACGCAACCCCTCTCACCAAACAGATGGGCCGCATACCTATTGAGATCGCTGGTAGCACTCGTACTATATCTAAGAATTTTTAATGATCTGCAACTGGCTGCTGCGAAACGAAGCTGCTGACGCGCTGGCTGAAAGGAAGCATTGCAAAATTGACGCGATTTTGAAATTACAATAAACCATTCCTAATTTGAAAATAATTTATTTATTTAGCTAAGGTACCTATAATATATATAAATTACTGAAATAATGTGTCAAATAAAATATGTATTAAATTACATATGCATTAATTTAAATAATAATTTCTTGTAGAACAGAAGGAATACAAAATTCAACATAAAAATCTCTTACGAAGTACTTCTCTATATATATGTATATCTCATAAAAAGCAAATTTATTGAGAAAAAATCTGAAATTCCTTTGAATTCCTTTATTACATTTTTTCCACATTCCTAGACATTGTTAGATAGGGAAGAAGAAAAATATTTGTTATCGAAGATAACTTAATATCCTCATATTTTACAATTTTTTCTAATAGATGGCTCCATCTGTAAACAAGATTTCAGTAATTCGGTTAAAATGTCGCCTCTGTTTTCTAATTTGGTACAAGTAAGGCCATCTGTCGAGAAGATGTAACAGATTTGGTGGCATATCTATATGTATAAAATCAATGCTTAAGGTCAAGAAAGTTTCCATTCCAATCTTCCTAAACAGTCTATTTTGCTAGTGTCAATGTTTTCTTTGCTCCATTTTGCATAAAAATTAACAATTTTTTTTCTGGAAACTGTCTTCCGTCATCCTGACATTGTTTGTAAGCAGGTTAAATGCTATTCCGGTAATAGGATCCATTAACGGTAGTGTTTTCCATAACAAAGTAAAGTGTCGACTTCCCACGTGAGGTGATTACTCCTGCAATCATTAAGTTCAAATTAAATTTTGGTTTTTGTATGGGTCCATAGTGCTTGGATCAGTTGGTCTTACGCTCATGTCTTGCCTTTCGGCGTTGCGCGCAAAACAATTAAGGATTTATCCCGAAAGGGTTATCGGTTTACTGAAGCGTCTGTTTCCTGTAGTTAATTTCATCATATACTTAATAGAATTGATGTTCAAACGATTATTGTTTTTTTTTAGTTTTAATCAAATTCATCTCAGTGAAAAGCTTTTCTGCGCTTTTCTGTGGCTGGCAATGTACACAATTTTAACATAAAATCAATGAGATAATAAAACTCAAAATTATACCAAATTAACTAAATTAACCTAAAATTGAGCAATATATTTATCATACTATTTCGAAATAATAACCTTTTCTCCGATAAGTGAACGCCATTGGTAATTTAGATTTCAATACCTATGGGCTATGCGGAAAAGCTTTTACAAGGCCTTTAATTGAACTGGAATCTTAATATTTCAGTAATGATCTTTTCGGATCTAAAAGATTAAATCTATTTTAATTTGACGGCAGTTTTATTTGAAAATTAAAAATATTTAGTTTTATTAATTTAAGCTGATACAAATTACGTTTCAAATTCAGCTCCTATTCCCTTAAACTTAATTCCAAAAAAATATGATGGGTAGTTTTCGGTACTTTTGGAACTAGCACTTCGATGATATCTGTGTGCATTTTCGAAAAAAATGGCAAAGGAACACAGTGCATGGAGTACAATTTGAGGCCTTATATCTCAATAATAAAGAATTAAACTGACATTTTTAATATAACACTTTCGTATTAGTTTCATTTGCGGAATTCAAAAATGTAATCTAAATGTATCTTTAATGAGGACGAAAAGGACATTTTTTAAATATGTCCTTTTCCAAGTCCTTTTTCAAGGACTTTGGCTATGCCAGAGGATACCTTGACTAAAGATGCCTAACTCTTATTATTAGGACATTTTCGATATCTCCTCATATTTTCGAGAAAAATGCCCAGGGATCACGTTACGTGGGACACCCTGTGGACAATGCCTGAGAACGCGTTGTTGCAGAAAGCTCAAATTGTGTACACGGCGTTTTCATAAAAATTGCAAATACAAAATCAAAAATGGACTAAATTGGGCTACCGTTTTTGGTAAATACATAAGTAAGTAAATAAAATTTAAAAAGAGACTAAATCGAGCAACCCATTCTTGGTGTTGCTATACAAAAATTTCGTTTTTAAATATTTGGACACTGCCTGAGAGCGCGTCGATGGGGAAAACTAAAATATGGTACATGCTGTCTTCATAGCAATAGTAAATAAAACTACAAAAATGGTCTAAATGGTCGGGCAACCCCTCCTTGATGTTGCCATACAAAACTATAGGTTTTCACTATATATTTGAACATTGCCGCACGCGTTGACGTAGAGAGCTCATATTTTGTACACCGCGTTTTCATAAGAATTGCAAATGAAGTTCGTAAATGAGACCAATTGGGCAACTACTTCATAGGGTTGCCATATACAAATTTCGTGCTTTACTATATATTTGGGCCATCGCTGATAACGCGTCGACGTAGAGAGCTACACTCTACCTTACATATGAATGTGTGCACGCACCCAAATACATGCACGCACACATCTACACACTCAAAAATACACACACGGAGTGAACCCCTAGAGTACGGAATCGCGCTATCGAGTCAGATAATAGCTTAGATATAATGCATCTCTAACCATGCCCACCCCTACCCCCACCCATCTAGGTATCTATATTATCACCTGGCAATGCCGACGGGCTCCCCCTAAACCTAGTATAGATTTGTATATATATTTTTAAAATTTATCAATTTTTTTTTTGGTATTTAAAAAAACAAGGCATATAAGGATTCAAACTTGTTACAGGCAGAGTCTGAGCTTTATTTATATTTATTATCACGGAAATGCATCCAATATTCTTCTCAGATAATAAATTTTCATCACGACACTTTCTTTTCATTAGAAAATATTTAATTCATAGACAATATAGAAAAATCATTTTAATCGACTTAAAAATATTCCTTCATATAAATTCATTTCATTTCCATTGCAATATCTCCTCGATTGAGATTTACTGCAGGCTCTACAGATACAGAGATTGTCACTGAAACTGAATGCGCCATCATTAACCAGAAGTCAACTACCTAGGCCTGAGTATGTTCAACACAATTCGTTCTCAATAAATCAAGCACTCAGGCGAGAAGAGAAATGAAGTTGTACGGAATAATCAGCACTTGTTAGAAACTTCAAATTATTCCGACGTAATGCACCAATTGATTAGAGACAGATAATGATATATTTATTAGCCACAATCCTGCAGAGTTTGCGCATTTCCGTCAAGGTAAGATTAATGAATTTAAATAAAGTAGGTACTATGAACTAGGGAGAATATGAAAACAAAAAACATGTAATTATGTAGTTAATATTCAGAAAACTATAAGAAGAAACTCCCCTGAAGTATGCTCTGTACTTACTTAACAAAAAAATTGTTGGACCATAGCAGAGTTTTATGACATCGTAAATTAGAAATAATTACTGTGGGCGTTACAGGTGTAGCTACTGAATTCTTTTGTCACTTTTCGGCACGTACTAACAATTGAATTTTAATGGTTTTATAGGAGTACACGGTACACCCAAACAATAGTTCCTGGAATGTTGTCACTGTCAATTGCTTTCAGGTATGTCCTAAGAATGATAATCGTATTATCAGCAGTAAGATCTGGGAGGCGTAGGTACATTTTGAATTGTTTTATAAAAAAAAAAATGGTTGAGGAAATTTGGTGATGTAAATGATAAGGATTTGAGACTTTTTGGTCTTTTATGATTGCATTGATAATTGCCTTTACTTATTTACTTAAGTTGGTGGTCTGATGAATAACGTATTCACTTATGGTTCTCGATTCGAGACCCATCGGAATGAAAATAGAATATTTAGTAAGAGTTTTTCATGCTGTTGTTGTAATTCTTTTGTCTCCAGCTATCAACTAATCTCTCCAGCGTATCTTCTGAATTAGATACAGGTACTTATTTATAAATGCTTCTGAATAAAGTGTCGTGAATGACTTTAATTCTGGAATTTGTCACTTTCTGCAACCCTATATCATATTGAATGTTAGTGCAGAGCAAAATAGCCACAGTTCAATATGTAACTGATCATAAGTACTTCTTGCTATATATACGTGGTGTTATGTCTAGTCCATATGGTAGGTATAATCTTTCATAGGGTATTATCACTCACCAGCCCAATCAAAACTTTGTTCCAGAGTAGGGATTCCTTCCCCTTTTTTTGGCATAACCTCCAAAAAGGAAAGGCTCTCGCTTATCTGCCCCGAACACCCGAAATACATAAGATACAACAGTGCATCTTGTCTTCCTAAACCTTCTAATGGTGAGTATATTGCCTATGGGCTACTGTTAGAAATACCAAAACTTTTCAATTCGCAATTTTGGTATCGTTCGCGAAAATATTTGACTTTTATGTGAACTACCATCCTGGAAGCGGGAAGGTATCTCGTCAACTCAGAGACTGAAAACAAGGATATTGCATTCTGCTCGAACAGCCATGCAGCCTTGTCAAAACGCTTTACAAACTGGTATTGCAGTGAAAAATCACCATGAATCCCCTCTCTGGGAATAACAGGGTACTCGTTTTTTAGGTGCAGCCTCTGAGGTACCCTCCACGATCGGGATTGCACTAAAACACCTTACCGGTAATATTTCGGGTTGGTCGACTGCCAACACAGTCGTCTTTGGTTAGATGACCATTCCGGTAGAATTACGAAGTAACTGTGGGGTAAGTCTAGCCCAAACCTAACGATTAACCTATTGGGACTAAGCACGCCAACTCTGAGAACTCTGGTGTAAATTTTCGCTGGGTATTCTTTTTTCAGGGGTCACCTGCACAGGATCAGGAAGGAACTTGTTCATGATCCTGTATGCAGGAGGATCACAGCTCGTAGAAAAACTGTATGAAGCCAGGAAGGAGGTTTGGGGGTCAATATTAAACTTTGTAAGAGCGTGCGCTTGAGACCTGACAAAAATTGCTCGTAAGCCCCTAGAGTGAACAATGAACATTGTTTGGCCTACGTTCCAGCGACCCAGCCATCTTTCGGCTCCAGCCTCTCTTTAATATATCCATCCATCAAATAAGAAAAGCTACGCTGATTTAGGTTATGTCTTTCAGGAATTATAGGCAGTTAGCAAAAGCTTTCCCTTTTTGGAGACTAAGTAAAACAACGCCATTATATCACCATAGGACGGGGGAGGGGACACTTCCACTTGCTTGAATTTCTGTATGCTACCATGCTCTTAAAGATTATACCAAATTGGCGGGAAACCCTGTATATGAAAACTAGCGTTAATTTTCGCAACATTAATATTCTGCGTATAGGTGCTGTCGTCATGCGCATGGACGAATGGATGTTATCTAGTACACTCAAAATTACAAAATACTAATTATAAAAATTAATCGAGGACACGTTAGATGTCCCCCTGGAACTCTTGGGACTGCAACTTAAGGTGTTGTATACATTTTTAATAAGCTCATAGTTTACTGGAGATCTATATACATGCATATGTAAGTGATATTTCATAATAACTCAAAATATTGTTTATTGATCCAGAATAATATGGAGTTATTCGAACCCAATTTGCAGCCATCTTAATGAATCTTCAATTCTTTTTACAGAAATCTCTTAGTAACAGTAGACCAATGACTATTCAGTACTTAATCCATTTACACCTCTTTCTTTCTTGCCTGATTGGTTGGAAGAATCTATTCTTGGTTGGAAGAATCCATTCTATTCTGATTCTACGAGACTAAGTTTCAATATCGTGTAGTTCTTCACGTTGAACATTTTATGTACAGCTTTCCGGTAGAAATAATCGGAAAAAATCCATTCTGAGTTTTACAATACTGCAAGGTCGAACAAAATTAATAGTGTTACGTGTGTTTTATATTTGCTTCTAATATCATCTGCGACCTTTTAATTTAAACATTTAAACATTTAAACTTTTGTCAGGAGTCAAACTAGACTGCAGTGTTTGCGCTTTTATCAGCTTTTCTATGACCGACTATTCCCTCCTAATTAGTAGGGTAATCTCCAATCTCACATAATGCTAGTCATTATGTCTAACTACCTTTTGCAACTTTACGTACTACCTAGTTTTTCCACAATGCCGTCAGCAATGGTGATATTAATTTTATAAGCGATGTACATAAAAGAATGGAAATAAATATAAACGATCACGAATGTGGGCAATTATAAATGAGGTCGAAGAAGCATGAAAGAATAGATCCGAAAAAAGGCGAATACCTATATTCGCATAAGAACAAAATTAATGTGTTAAGGACGATTCCGAATACGAATAGGACATATGAACTCATGTATGTCCAGTTACGAGCTAACATGTAAAAGCTTGTGTTAGTAGGAGAAAATTTGATCGATCACGAACGATCTTAAGTTAGCAAGAGGTCACGGAGATGAGTGAATATATGAACTCATGTCAGCATGTGTAAGCATGCACAGAAATGAGATTAATTATTAACAGGACATGAGTATTGACTTTGTGGATATATTTGTGTGATGCAAAATGTATATTCTAAAAATAAACGGATTTTGTGCAAACAAATTTTTGTTTATTTTTTGAACAATAAGCCAATCTCAACCGATAGTTGATCCACCAAAAACCCTAGCGCCAATAAACAAATCTATGTTTTTTGCGCCTTATTTAAGTGTGGGTAAGCAAGACCTACATTTTTTAGTACCAACATTGCAATATTGAATATTGAGAAAATATCTAGGTTACAGTCTTGTGATAATTACCAAATCTCAAATCTATTCAATTGAAATAAGAAGCCTTCAAAGAAGTTGTTCTAGCCGTAAAAGGTTCAACGTTTCTTGATTTGAGAGTTAAGGCTGAGTTACAATGTGACGCTGTCGCGGGTCTCGGACGCTGTCGCTTAACCTGTCAAAAGTTGAAATGTATGAAAGTACTCAAGTGCAGGTACAGTGTGTCGCTAAGTGTGTTTCTGACGCTGGCCGCGTTGCTTAAAGTTGAAAATATTTCAACTTGAGACGCGCAACACCTTGACAGCTGTAGTTGAGGCAAATTATTTTTGCAGAACATTGAAATTGTAAGTGAAAATTGTAAGTTTTAAGTAATTCCACAGTATTTAATAACTAGTTAATTTATTTATTTACAATTTAATGATTTATTTAATAATAGAACGATAATTCAACACATGTTTGAGCGTTATCATTGAAACAGCAAAAGCAACAGGCACTGCGTCCGCGTCAGCATCAGCAATATCATCGCGACCGCTCTCGCGACAGCGTCTCGTTAGCTGCGTTCCATTGGGCTGTGTAAAGTACTCCCAAGTACTTCTACCTATTCGCAACTACTCATGCTCTTGTTCTCAAGTAGATGTGCTGAGTAGTTTCGCAAGAATTTTCCGCTAGGTGGATTTGGATGCTAAGTGGTTATTGAAATGTCAGATAGATGAAAGTTGAGAGAAATTGTTTATAAAGAAACAATTTACTCATCGAGAACAAGAGAATTATTCAAATTTATATATAATCGTTATGAAAATAAATACGGTAAAAACTTTTAATATAATAAATATCGAACAGAGACGAATTTTATCCTTAAATTTTCTAGGTAGTAGGTACTGCTCGAGGAAAGTAGCTCTAATATAGGTCCAGTTTTTCATAATTTTATTTTCAGTTGCCTTTAATGAAATTAATTTGAGTAATATAGATCCTAACTATTTTCATAAGAAACTTGATATAACAGAAACATAACAGAAATGTTTGAAATTGGAGGCTATGTTTTACTCTTGACAACACAAACTTGCGTTCCATTCGGAAAGTGCTCGCGAGTACTTTACACAGCCCAATGGAACACAGCTATTGTAACTCAGGCATTAAGTGTGAGGAAGCAGCTGCATTTCCTTCTTAATTTTATATTTTTATATTTATTCATTTCATTTACAAAGGACAAATGAGGTCAATGCCCATTGATTTGCGCATACTCCTCAAGCCTGGACATGAAGTCAGGGCTCTTTTTTAAATAATTGAATAAAACCGTTCTTTTTCATTTATTTCTTACGCCGTTCTTAGAAAATATACAAGCAAACTTAGAAATATCACAAATAAGTACGAAATTATGCACAAAGAAAGTTCGTTGCGTATGCTACAGACTGTATTATTGCTGACTCTATGTACAGCACAGAGAGTGAATTGAGCCTGATCTCCTCTATGGTGGATCTTAAATAGCTCTTCACTTGTTTTAGCGCTGAAATGACCGTTCTGTCGAGAAGTTTGACCCTGCTATACAC
Organism: Dioctria linearis; assembly: GCA_963930735.1. Classification (NCBI taxonomy): domain Eukaryota; kingdom Metazoa; phylum Arthropoda; class Insecta; order Diptera; family Asilidae; genus Dioctria; species Dioctria linearis. The sequence goes on from OZ005742.1 coordinate 30,522,988, forward strand.
AACAATATCCGGAGCGTTTTTTAACATTTATATAAATATTCAAAATCCCTTTTTCCAGGATATACTTGTATGACTCCAGGTTCGATAAATGATTTCTGCGTGTAGCGTAGCGAACGACAAATGAGCACGCAGGTGCAGACAGTCGTTCTTCAAAATCCGGTCTAAATCTTCTAGATAAAAGGCTCTCAAGTTCCGTGCACCATCCCAGGTATCTTGAGATTTTAAGCTATGTAGGTCTGAAGTTCTCGTAAGAATCACTTCTTTATTGTTCTGCAATAAACCTATCCATAATGACGTTGAAAACACTAACTCCGAGTCCATTCCTGATGGATAGTGCGACTTCGATCTCGTTTACTTTTACTTCATCAATTGTGGATTTGTCGCTCTGCATTGCCTATTAGTAAACCTGCCCCTGTATGCAGGAACGATAACGTGAATTAATTTTTTTTTACTCTCCGGTGTCACATGTCTTCAATGTATATATAACATTTCGACCCTGGCGGGGTCACACCACAAGGTTAGGCAGCTACCTAGTTTGTCTAGGCAGATGTTCGCCGCTGATACTCATAATTAAAGTTACAATACAAACAAAGATTATTTATATGGTGAAGATTACTTCTTAGAACATTAAGTTGTAAAATAAAAATAAACAAAATAAAAAGTAAAGAAGGAACAAAAATTAAGTAAGGAAGTATTAGCTGTGGTCTGTACCAGTGTTGCCACTCGAAATATTTGGTGTAGCCAAAGTGTTCCAAAAGTAGCTCAAAAGTGATTTGAGTAGTAACACGTGACGATGACTCATTTCAGCACTATGGCAGGTTTTGTAATTTTCGATACTTTTTCATCCCTGCAACTTTTTAAGTAAACCTCATTTTCTGTGCGGTATGTGCAAAATAAATGGAATTGTGAATCATAATAACAGATTTATCTCAACGACGTTTGTATCGAGTTACAGAATGTTAAATTAAATTTGAATTGAATTTAAATTGATAGTTTTTCCTTAATTATTTTTTTTTCAAACTTTAACACATTTCAACTGACATTGCACATATAACTAACATATGTACAATATCAATAGAAATGCAACATTTCAAATCTCTCCAGAAAGAGAAATGTGTTAAAGTTTGAAAAAAGAAAAAAAAATTTAATTGACATCCTATAACTCTCGGAAAATAAGGAAAGAAGGCAGTCTGGATATTTTTTTAAAACTTACAGGGATACGGCTTACTACAACCTGATACATATCTTCATGGGGTACTAAATAAGAAACTTATAGGTTATGAATGAAAAAAGTGTCTCCTATCCCATCATGTAATTTTTTGTTTTTCCCGTATGTCCACTCATCACCGTAAGCTACAGTTTATGATTGTCCGATCTCCCTGTATTTTTTTCAGTACTATGTAGATCGTATAGTGAATTGGTCTGTGCAACTCTGCATATTGTATTTTTATTGACCTTCTAGTTCTGAAATGAAAGCCAGTCGAATATTAAGCCCTCGATGAATAGAGTGATATGCTTTATATTTCTTAATTTATCAACGATTAATCCCAATGAAGTAATTTTTGTCAAATTTGTCATCCAAACTCTCACTTCTACCGAAAACTTCATTGAAAATGCAGAAGAGATTAAACTTTTCGACCCAGCGATCACAGAGGTCTCATCAGTATGGTTTTCTCTGAAGGTCTACATACATAAGCTCGATAATAGAGGTCACCCAATTGATGAGACATCTCTGATCGGCTGGGCCGAAACGTTCGATTTTTTCTGACTTTTTAATGCATTTTGTAAATTCATTGAAATAATTAATTAATTGTCCACCTAAAAAATTTTATGCCCGGATGAAGTGATCCTATAATCATACATAGTTGCTAAAAAGTGGAATTTATTTTCTAAACAGTTCGCCGATTACTTTTTCAATCCCCTTGGTGATTTCCTAATCCCTTTAAATTGTATACTTCATGATCTCGTGGTCATCTCAGACATATTTCCTATTCAAAGTGCCAATAAAAGACTCATCTTTTTCGTAAAAAAAAAAGGAGAAAGAAAAGAGAAAATAAACAGCCCAAGAAAGAAATCGCAATCGAAGTGCTCACGTGTCACCGATGAGAGACATATCCTGCACGTAATGCATGCGATAATCGCTATTAGCAGGTATTACCATGAATTATGTCTCAATCGGTTCGACAATGATTCGATTTACTGCTTCGGAAAGAGGAAGGAGATTGGACCGCAGTAGTTGTGAAAGGCCAACGACATTTTTCCTGTACCAACAGTATAAAACAGATGCAATGAGTATAGCATGCGATTTAGTTACTTAGCGCCTGCTCAGTTGCAATTAAGTCGTACAGTAGCAGCAGCAGCAGCAGTATATAGCAGAAGCAGCAGAAGCATTATAACCATTCAAGATGTGCGTGTAAATAAACCATAGTAGCTGATCACTTTGGGTTTCTCTGCCTTGGACATGTTTATTGAGGTGTCAGACACTCGTATTGAAGCCTCACGATATCTTAATCTAAATTATGACATTTAAATTACGAGAAATGAGTTGCATTTTACACGAACATCGCATTCGCGCGAGCCTTCGAAATATCTTGTCCTACAAGACAAGTAGTATTTAGACATGTCGTTTCAAAGGTGATCGTATCACTTTTAATAGTATTCGACGGGAATAAATAATTTTCTAAACACCTTCGGGTTCAAATTTGAGAATTTCTCTTCTAACTAAATGCACCTCGATCACTCGATTTTTTGTTCAATAAGAAGATCACAATTTAGTCCAATCTGTTATAATCACGAGAGAAGTTGTGATATCGTGTGACCGAATACTTCCTTAGTTTTACACTCCTATTCAAGATCAATATTTCATTGCGATCTGAGAATCAACGGCGCGCGAAAGAATAACGTGTTTATTGCACGTTACGGTAGTCAGTTGAGCCGATAGACGTGCATGATCTTTATCAATTTTATGCGATCGCAAGAGCTTGTGTGTTAGCCTAACACTTGAGCATCTAATGCATGTTCACCTGATCATTCCAAGTGTCCAGGAAACTATGTGTTTCCACTATGAAAATCGCTTGGGATCACGCGATCGATTCTACTGCATTACCCGCTAAATCTTTCGCTGTTTGCTTGAATACTCCTGACACGGCAGCGAATTTAGGCATGTTTAGTGCTACATGAACAGAGTTTATTTACGATCGACGTCGTTGTAAATTACTCATTTAAGTTGGTTAATTAAAAGTAAATAAAAGCGATAGCAATTACGTTAGGCGCTGATGACAGATTTTTCAATGTGGTGTGCGCATGTTTTCACACCATAGATCGCACTTTCGATAGTAAATACATAAATGGAATTTTCACACCTTGTTTGACAGTCATGAATAACCGATAATGCATTGTTAGTTTTCATGCTGCAGATGTATTTTTCGGAAACTTTCTAAACGGTAGATTAAGGTAGCAGAAATTGAGTTATTGCGTTGTTTTCGAGTTATGCTGGCAGCTCTGTTCCATATTTCAAATTTCCGAGTACTAGGGCTATGGCAGCGAAACTTAATTTAGATCACACGTTTGTGTCGCGGATTGGACATGGTGCGTTTGTATTTTTCAAATAGTAAAAAATATTGAATTAGACTTTTGTGTCTGCAATAACTTTCAATGGAGTATTAGGCCTTAACTCTTACTGAAATAATAAAAATATTCCTTTATGTATTTCCATTGACCTAAAAATTAGTCCAGTGACTTGATTGAGATAAGTCTCTGGCCAGCATGCCTCAAATGTATGGTACCGAAATTACGATTTGCCCACCAATTCTCTGTGAGATTTCCCAAAAGATGGAGTTCTCAACTAAGAGAAGAGCACTATCAGACTTTTTCTAGTATTTGATAATTTGCATTGACCACCGGTGCTGGTGTTTACTTATTTGAGCCTGATATTAGGTTTGAATATTCACCAAGCTTAGGCCATTACAATGTCAGCGAAGGTAGCACTTGATATGGAAATTAAGGGAAGGATACAACTACCCTTGCAGACGGTCAGACAGTTTTGATTGCTCTGAGTGGTCCTCGGATAATATCTAAGTTGATGGGTGAACTCAGGACATCTTTGTATAAGTCGTATATCCATAGAACGATGTATCTACAATAGGTATCTACGTAAGCGGGAATTACAGCGAATGAGGGGGTGGACTAGCTAGACAAATTCGGTTCTGGAACGCACATTTATTTGACCAGAGTATGTTGTTGGTGATGTGCTCCCACACTAGTGATTGGGCCTCTTATTAAAGCGGATATTCGTGACAAACTATTTCTTGATGGGCCATGTAGGAAGTTCAAGGACTTTCTCGTGGGGCCCAAGTAAAATAATTCAGAATTGTAGTTGGTATAATCAGTGTCCACAGTCCGCTTCACGCTCATCAATCAAACATGGAATGTATCAAGTGTTTGTCCCATTTGGAAGGAGAAGCTGAGACTGAGCAGTTCTTGGACATGTACAAGCTTTGCCTGGTGCAGTATGAATATTCTTGGGTTTGCCCTGATATTAGCGAATGAGTTGTAAAAATTGCCTTTCTTGAACCTGATGTGGTTCATTAAGAAGATAGAAAGTTTTGGTGACCGGTCAGCAGCTTGGATTTCCGTGCTTGAAATTCTATGCACCATTGACAGGAATAAAAGAAAGTAAGAGTAATATTTGATGGAGCAACCTATAGCGTAGTTACTAACGTTCAGGAATTGTAATTGATATTACGAAAACGACTTCCCAAAACCTCAAGTCCATTTATGTTCGCATACTCCAAAGAAATAGTGGTCCTAGACAAGGAAGTTTAGACCAACTAAATTATAACAATCCTTTGCACAGGTAAAACCTGAAAAAGTGCAGATCATGATCATAATGTTTAAGCCTAGTGAGTTTGAAATTCTTTAAAACAAAAACAAAGACAACAACAAAATACTTCAGACAAAGTGACATTTTTGAAGATTTAAACTGGAGTTACAATTGACGAAAAAATCGGCAAATTGCCAACCCTGCTGGGGCGAGTACTCGCACCTAACTTTGCTACCATTTAAAAAGCACGAAGCACATTTACTCTGCTTTTAACTCGAGTTGTCTTAACTAAGATTATCTCTGTATTTCCTGGATAGCAAGAATTAGCTACGACTATAGGTCCATTGATAGAGTGAAATTTTTTTATCGTTTCTGAATATTTGGACTTGAAACGTTAAATTAGGCTATCTACGTTTTGATGAATCTTTTAATATGTCTCGAATTTGAAGTCGGAACTGAAGTTAAGCTATTGTTTCATTTACTGTTTTCAGTTTTGTGTTATCATACAATTTTTCTTTTTTTAAATAATGCACAGAATGAAATGATATGTAAATGGATTCCTTTTCATAAAGGAAATTTCTGGAACTAGTTAGTCTAAAATGAAAACCAACCCTACCTCGAGAATCACAATCCGGCTTATTAGCGATGACATATCACTAGCAACTATCGATTTCCTTGAGCACTGTCGTAATGTCTGATGTTTGTCTCTCATTTATCACTTCTTCTATGGTCATTGCTCTGACGAAATTTTTCTAACCTGGCCCCTCTTAGAATTCTTCCTATGCGCACTACATGAGCAGTAATAGCCGAGATCACTCTCACATCCTTGAAGTTAAATTCGGCAGTACCGTGAAATTCCGTTAGTGCTTCATATGAAAAACAGTGCGAATGTGGAACAGTTAGCCATCCTCCTATGCACACCACACGAGCTGTAATAGCCGAGCTCATCCTCACACCCTTGAAGTTAAATTCGGCAGTATCGTGAAATTCCGTTAATGCTTCATATGCGAAACAGTGCGAATGTGGAACAGTTTGCCATTCTCCACACAGCTATGAGCCACAAACATTCAAGCCTAATGCTCACCGTCACCTATTTGTCTCAACCCAATAATCCTCAGTTCCCTACCACTTCTTCCTTTCCTGACAATGTTTTGCTACGGCATCATCTGGTATCCAGTGAGGTTTGGCAACATCTGTAAAAAAAAAATCACATTTGTAAATTCACCTCATTCAAAAGTCCAATAAAATTAAAAATCACGCAAGCTACATAAAATATTTGAAAATTCAGCATAATCAGCAAGCCAACAAAAGCTACTTTTTCACCACTATAAACAGTCAACATTCTCAGATCCTCCCAGATTAACCACCTGCAGAGGTTTAGTGAAAATGAAAAGGCATAGCACGACTGTATGCACATACACTTTAGCTAAATTATCTTCTTAATCAGGCCTATGTTTTGATAATTCGCATGTCACGGCAAAATGACGAGTTTCATCATGAAAAATACCCAAAAGAACGGATCGAAAGATATTAAGAAGATAAGTTTCGCCGTAAGACAAGAAATGATGCTATCTCCAGCATATCAGTCCGGCCGTCAAACTCCAGCCTCATCATAGACAGTCTTTACAGTATGAAATCCATCATAAATATTCTTAGGGATGGACGGATGCTGTATACGATGAAGTCAGAAGAGGATGGAACACGCTATGCAAAGTCAGGCAGGGCCGTTTATGTTAATCAACTGTCATACTCAACGTAATTACTCCTGAAGAGCCATTGGGAGTTATCTCACGTTCCGCGTATAAATTTTTTCCATTTCGCTGTTTTAGTTGTTGTCCTCCATTGGCTGGGGTCACCCCTCGGAATGACAAAGTGTTTACTTCTCATTTTCTAGTCTATTCCGGACGGTCGTTTCGCGGATCGTTTGGGGCAATAATTGAACCCGATGTGATGAGTTCCATTGACAAGTTCCTTCGTTCCTTGGGTATACACTTATTTTTAAAGACTCTTACTTCTCTAGCTGGTTGGCCTGGTGACACCTCTTGTGCTGGCTGTTGATTCAGCAAAGCTTCTTTAAGCCTCTTGATGGTAACAGAATGAAAATGGAAAACTCTGTGGAAAGTTTAATAAGAACCAAGAAAACTACTTGCATAGTGTGAAGAGTCCTCTGTGGGTCTGTTGACTAAGCATTTTTTGGGGTGGACAAAAAATTGATTATTATACTAAATTGAATATAATATGACAGCATTATACAGTTATAAAATGTCTAAGTCATAAATGCATGCATTGAGATTATTGCAAAAGATTTGCACGAAACTCCTCTGATTTTTTTTTAGTTCTTTCAGAATATTGTGCATGAAGAAAATTTTTCATCTACATTAGAATATTCACAAGTCGGAATTATCTCAAGAACTAAACAGTATACGGGGCATGTATTTACATGAAGATTAGTTGAAATTTTTGGATGAGGCAGTAATTTGTACTTTTCCCGACGCATTAGAAACGCTCGTATTCCAAGTTAAGAAATTTACCTTAAACTTGCATTAGAAAGAATAAAATATATCATGAAAAATTATTAGAATTATCAATTCAAAGCAGGGACTGAAAATAAGAAATTTTAGATTTTCCAAATAAAAAAATCACATGGACATAATGATCAAATATTTAAGTGATTAGGACCAATCTTCTCCTCATTAAGTGAACTTTCAATCTTTGGCGTATTTAAAAAAAAGTATAACTAATACCATTTATCGATTTATGTGTTAACACTTGGTGGAATATGTTTTTAGACATCTTTGTTTGAGGAAAACAATATTACACTTGCTGCGATTCCACAATAATTTTATTTAATAATAAAAAAGTGAGTAACAGCTTACGCGTTTCGTCTGCTTAAGACATCATCAGGGCTTGCATTAAATCTAGATCTGGCTCAACTGCGTTATGCTAATTACATACATACATACTACCCTAACCTAGATTCATGCGAACGCTACCCTGGTAGCCCAATGATCATGAACGCACTGAGCTCGTGATGATTTGTTGTATGAACGTAATATTGAATTTTGCTCTAGCACCGACACTTAGCTATTTATATAGTTCACATTCAATGATTTTCCTTATAAATAAATCAAATCCCTCATCGCTGAGTGTAATCATGATTCTCATTGGTGAGTGAATCAAATACCTCATTGCTGAGCGTAATCATAATTATCAGGGCTGATATAGTTTTTAAATTCAGAAAATAACAGACAACTATGCTGTTATGCTTTCGTGCAGGGATACGTAACGCAATCGCAAACATAACGAAATATTATTATTGCAATGCGGCTAAAATATATGCCTATTACAAATATCATCATAAAATTGGTTATTTTTTTACTTTTTTTGTTTGTTTTCTAAATAGGAATATATTTACTATCCATAAAAATATGAAAAATTACTTACTAATGATTAAAAAATACTTAAACTTAACTGGAACTGGACGACTTCAATTACACTTCACTTTAAATTATATTTCACCTTCGCTTCTCACAAAGGAATGACGAAGAAAGATAAAATTCAAACTCTGCACTTTGAAGGCGCATAGCAAAAGACAAAGGAAATTTTTAGCGCAACACCATTTATCTCTCTTTCACTCGTAAAGTAAATGCACTAGGCGTACATATCAGTATCCATACCAATTAATTGATGAGCTGATAGATGAGTTGCCGAAGAACATCATCGAGGCACTCAGTAAAACAGTTAATTGTCGTACGGCCACATAATATACACTCATATTGTCGTACTTGACAAAGTTGTGTTAGTGAACATAAGAGCACCCGCCCGCACCGGTACTAAAATTTTGTAAACTGATCAGCGTTGTCTACGAAGGAAGTTAACCAAGTTACAAATTTACAAATCCGTTAACCGAGCTACACACGATCAAAAGATCATCGATGAGTTATATATATATATGTCGTAGACACTTGATGTAACTCAGACTTCACGAAAAGTCTAGGCACTTCATGAAATGTAGGCAGATGGTGTAACAGTTCACGCTTAATCAGTTTTTACATGATGTGTCTGAAATTTGTAACCACTTTATGAAATGTTACAAGTCTTTATGTAATATTAACCGACATAACCGAATGCTAGGAGAGGTATATGAGTAGTGAAGGTGGAGGTCGCAGCCAGGCCTGCGAGACACACACACACGCCGCATTCGGTTCCCTCCCTGGTAGCCAACACTCAACAGTTTATCAAATTTTAGTGCCGGTGCGGGCAGAGGCTTTTATGTTCAAACATAACTTTTTAGTCGAGTGATTTATACTGAGCGCCTCTATGAGTTCCTTCGCCAACTCACCTATCAGCTCATCAATAAATTTATATGGATACTGATCTGTATGTCTAGCCCTGTTAACCCAATCATCATGAGCGCACTGATGAGCTCATGATGTTTGGTTGGGTGAATGTAGTGCTAGCACCGGGACTAAACTCATTTATATACTTCCCAATTCAATGATTGCTGAACACCATTTGTCTCCCTTTCACTCGTACATTAGATGCACTAGACCTACAGATCTGTAGTCATACCAATTTATTGTCGAGCTGATAGGTGAGTTGGCGAAGAAACTCATCGAGGAGTTTAGTAAAAGAGTTACTTGTCGTACAACCACATATCCTGGTAGCCCAATCATCATGAGCGCACTGATGAGCTTACGATGCTTGGTTGGATGAATGTAATGCTGATTTTCGTTCTAGCACCGGGATTAAACTCATTTATATACTTCCCAATTCTATGATTACTCAACACCATTGCTCTCCCTTTCACTCGTATAATAGATGCACTAGGCATGCAGATCAGTATCCATATCAATTTATTGATGAGCTGATAGATGAGTCGATGAAGAAACTCATCGAGGCGCTCAGTATAAATCACTTTACTAAAAAGTTATGTTAGTGACCGTACCGGTACTAAAATTTGGTAAACTGATGAGCGTTGGCTGTCAGTTTTATGTCGGTTGGTATTACACTATCGCATCGGCGTAAAGGCTTGTAGCATTTCATGAAGTGGCTAAATATTTTAAACACATCATATGAAAAGTGATTAAGCGTAAACTGGTACAACCATCTGTCTACATTTCATGAAGTGCCTAGACTTTTCGTGAAGTGCTGAGTTACATCAAGTGTCTACGACATATATATACATATATAACTCATCGATGATCTTTTGTTCGTGTGTTGCTAGGTTTACGTAATTGTAAATTTATAACTTAGTTAATTTGATTTGTATGCTGTGTATTATTGTTTTTCTGAATCAAAGATGTCTATAACTAATAAAATAAAAAATGCCACTTAATGGATAATCATTGATTAAGATTTTTTGGTTATCGGATAACCATTATTTCCCAATTTCTTCTTTTTGGTTATGAAATAAGAAATAACAGCAATTCTTATGATACCTTCTGAATCAGGGGTCTGCTAACCGGGATAAATTATTCCAAGTAGGATAAAAACTAATTCTTGGGGATAATGGTGACCCAATACACTTAAATAAAATTATATACAAAGCGTGTTTCTGTCAGGATAGAAAGTTTTCTTTTAGCTACACTGCATCTGCAAGATTTTACTTTCATTAAAATCAAAAGACGTAATTTAAACATTTAAAGAGATTTACACAAATAAAACTAGCCCAAATCAGGCCCTTTTCGCAACTGGCGTCTTCTTAATAGAACTTCAGTAAACGATTTGGCTTAATGTAGTAAAATACAAAAGTACTTTGTTTTGTGTATTGATTGAAGCAAACACTTATAAAATTTTATGTAAACAAAATGAAGTTTTATACGTGTTTCCTTCAATCAAAGTAAAGTAAAAATTTAATGTACCTCAGGAATCCATTATGGGTCCACTACCTGGCTTCGTTAAATATCCAAAACCTAGTTGATTGCATTTATATTCTAATGATATCCAACTTTTTTGGTTTTCCAGCGGATGGCATGAGTTGCATGAATGATGATCTTAGATGGTTTATCGACGGTCGATGGTAAATAAGCTAGTACTAAAGTTATTTTAATCGCTATGATAAACTATCAAAAGCTGAGCAACTAGAAACGTGAAACAGTGATTGAAAACTTCCGATTCTTTCGCGTAACAAGAAATATAAGAACATAACTTTCAAATGCACATCAACATTTCAATTTATGAACTACTGTACCACTACACGGTCTCACCGGTCGAGGGTAGGGGTTGGGGGATATGTAAGGGACCGACCTCCCTAGACTAAACGACTAAAAAGCAATATCCTAATTTCTCCCATAAGAGGGGAGTTTCGTGTTAGTACCTACATCTCAATTTTGTATATTTATAAAACAAGGACATTTGAAGTGTTCTGTTCCGATTTTTGGTACACAAAACAGTCGTAAGATATAAAGGCTCTACGGTTTGATCTTACCTAAATACATTTTCCTTAACCATTTACACACCACAATGACTATCGTTTATATTATGTGACAAAAGGAAAATTTACTTCTTTTCATAGTTGGACAAGCATACAAAATTTCAAAATTTAGAAATATTTACTGGCATATTTCTCTAGGTGTATGATTTGTACCCTATCACAAACCCAGTAAAATAATGTCCTAGCAGCTATCATTGATTGCCCATACGACCATAGTAGATTTTGCCTACTTTGGATTCCATATTTAAGAAAAGCTACATATTTTGGCAAAATATGGACATGAAAGATATAGTTTCCGACATCAGAATTGTTTTAAATATAATAAAGTATTTATTTAAGTAAGATTTTCATTGAAACTGCATCAAAATTTGCAAGTAGGGAGACCGGTAGGAAGGTTATTTTGTAAATTTTCTGTAAGTTTCAGACTACATACCTACTGCGTAAAATACACATTTATAATCGTCATCAATTATAAATTTGTATGGTCTTAGGTTCATTTTAAGAGCGGTTATAAAGGTTATAAATAAATAAATAAATGAGTTTCATTGTTTATGAAATTATGATTAATTAATCCATGTCGAGATTTTAGCAGATAAAACTTTAAATTCAAAACCTTCAAAAGAAGCAGTTCTTAAGTGCTCTGATCGGCGTGGGACTTTGGGGCCCTATTTGTCCGGACCCCCCCCCCCCCCCCCTCATAAAGTCAAATCCTGAGTGCGCTACTGCTGTACTAAGTAGCTGAGGCTCCACAATACCCTCGAATCGGTCTTACAAAAATTTCAAGCGACAGCCAATTTTACCTACTTAGTCACCATTTAAATATCTTGAATTATAGATGGCGGCATCTAAAGCACCAGTCCAGTACCCTGTTGTTCTGAATAAGGCAGTTCAAGGTGGTTTTATATTCCAATACAAGTTTGGAAGTTGTAAAAGGTTTTGACAAGGACTTGAGAGCTGCTTGGCTGTTCAAGCATATTGCAATCTCCTTGTTCCCAGTATCTGAGTTAAGGAGGTGCCTTCTCGCATCAGCTATGGCCTTGATTTCCGCCTGGAAAATCGCGCGACGCGACTTTCAAGGTGTATGGCAATATCCATGCGTGGATCCCTCGCAAAAAATAAAAAAATACCTCTTCCATGGTTTTCTTCCGATTTGAAGCCGTCTGTATATATGATAGGCTTTGCCAATGATTGAAGCACCGAATGTGATTCCCATTCTGCCCTATCTAGAATCTTTGTTTTAAAGTTACTTTGCAGCATAGTCTCGAGGAGAATGTTCTACGGAACTTCTTATTACATATGTACGACTGCTGCCGAATATGATAATCTCAGCCACAAATCTGGTTGAAAATCGCGGTATGAGTTTATTTTGATATCAGGGAAATATATGAAACGTCATTTGCATTTCAGGAACGAACATTTTATAAAGGTTAAAAGTCCTCCTCCATTTTTGTTCTATGAAAGTACATTATTTGGATCAATTCAGTTTTCTTTGTGAAATAGTTTTCAGTTATTAAGCACAAAACGTAAAATGAAAATTTTGTTCGTACAGCTGAGAGTGAGGATATTATTATATACACAGAACCATATATGTATATGCATATACACACACATATATTCTGGTTTAATTTAATTAAAATTCATGAAAGAGTCCTGAATGGGAGTGTTTACCTACAGGCATGCATGCATATATGGTTTGGTTACATAAAAGTCGTATTATTCAAATGGAAATAATTTTTTCCTCTGTGCCTTTTCCTGTGTTCACTGGTAATTAATAAATGAAACATCAACGTCTGAGCTTTATTTAATATTTTCTGAATGGAATAGTGGCGACGTAATACGTATCACTTTAGCTATAGCTCAGCCAGATTACACTCGGATGATCTGCACATTAAAAATTTCTGGTATCCTTTTTTTTTTGCTTTAAAACTTTCATTTTGTTTTTTTTAATATGGTGAGTAAAATGCATTTTCTTTCTGAGGGCATGCAATATTAATTTTTGAGTGGCAGAAAAAGAATGCATTTACCAATCAAGATTAATGAAAATAAATCATGGAAAATGAAAGTTTTTTTTTATTAATTACCTTTGGTATATTGTATTTTTAGTTTATTTCACTCTTATGTCAATGATCAAGTGCGTACGTACCCTTTGAGGCTTTTATTGGAAAGTAAGTTTTAGTTGTTGGCAATTTGTCGCCAAACTATTTCATATTCCCATTTTCAGAAGAGTTTCATATCGGCAAACATGATGGGTAAAAAACAAGCAGGTGGAAAAATCTGATCTTAGTAGCACTAAGCATCCCAACATCCCAATTTTATTTATAACTAGGGAGAGCCTGCCGGCGTTAATATAGATGCCTAGATGGTTGGGGGTGGGGTGGAAAGGGATGGTTAGAGATGCTTAATATCTAAGATATCATCTGCGTCGATCGCGCGATTCCGTACTTTAATGTATCACTCTGTGTCGGTATGTGCGTGCATATATTCATATGCGTTCAGGCAAAGTGTAGCTCTCTACGTCGACGCGTTCTCAGGTAGTGCCCAAATATATAGTTAAAACGAAATTTTTATGTGGGAACCCTGCGAAGGAGTTGCTGGATTTGTCCCATGTTTGAACTTAAATTTACATTTCTTTTTTAAAAACGTCATGTACACAATTTGAGCGTGTACGTGTACTCGTTGTCAGGCGCAGTGTCCAAATATATTCTAAAAAACGAAATATTTGTATGGCAACCCTACGATGGAGTTGAACGATTTAGTCTATTTTTGAACTTGTATTTGCAATTTTTATGGAAACACTGTATACAAAATGTCAGCTTTCCACGTCGACGCTTTCTCAGGTAATTTTTAGATCTCGAAAATAGTGCCATCTATCATGTCCAAAACTATCCTTTATTTCAAGCTTTGAAATCGGTTGGGCGGTTTCGGAGTTTAGCGTGTACGAACACAGTGACACGCTATTTTTATATATTAAGATATGGCAACACCAAAAAGGGGTCTTTTGATTTGGTAAATTTTTGAACTTGTATTTGAAATTTTCATGAAAATGCCATGTACAAAATTTGAGTTGTCCACATCGACGCGTTCTCAGACAATTTCCAAATATATAGTGAAAGTACAGTTTTGTATGACAATATCAAGAAGGGATGACATAATTTAAACAATTTTAAAATTTTATTTACAATTGATAACACCATATACCAAATTTTTGCACTCTACGGTGACGCGCTTTCAGGCAGTGCCCAAATATATTGTTAAAAACGCAATTTTAAGGCAACTCTACGAAGGAGTTGCCCGATTGGTCTAAATTTTGTACCTAGGGTTAAATTTTTTAAAAGCGACGTATACAAAATTGGAGCTGTCACGTCGAAGTATAGTGAAAAACAAAAGTCTTCTATGGCAACACCAAGAACGGATTGCCGGACGGATTGTCAAATCTGTCCAGCCGTTCTCCTTTTTAGGCTTCCGTACCCAAATGGTAACAACGGAAACCCTATTACTAAGACGTCGCTGCCCGTCCGTCACCAGGTTCTATCTCATGAACCGGAATAGGTAGACAGTTGGAATTTTCACAGACTGTGTATTTCTATTGCCGATAAAACAACAAATAATAAAAATAAAATATAATTAAAGTGGGCCCCCATACAAGAAACCACCTGATTTTTCGGTGTTTTTTCCTCATTTTATTCTCATTCATTATTTTTATCAAAAGTAGGCATTTTTTTTCTTCATTTTAAAAAATAAATAAAAAGTACATAGTGTTAAATTTTGTACGATGGTACGGAACCCTTCGTGCGCGAATCCAACTCGCACTTGGCCGGTTATTTTTTTTATATACGATAGATAATAAGTCACCTTAATGTGATCCGTGCATATACTTGTAGTTAAAACAAAAAATGAACAGTAATTCCTGGAGACTCTTGAAAACCATACAATTTCTGGGAACATTGAATAAAATTTAATTGAATTAAAATAAACCTTTTTATCTCCAATAAGAAGAAAAAAATCTTCATATACTGCTCCAACCAATTAATTAGTGCAAAACTAAGGTGTTGAAGTACACAATGAACTTAATAAAAAAAGAAATAAACTTCGTGACACTCTGCAGCTCTTGGAAAATTTCACATTTTTTTCGTTCTTTTCAAAGGCTGTTCATTATCGGAAGCATACTTAGAACATGCAGGGTATAGTCTACTTCATAAAAAATCGTGTTCAGTTAACTTTTTAGCCTTCGTTCGTCATTAAATTGAAAAGTTCCATAAAAGTTTACCCTATCCCAAGAGATGCCTGCCCTCCCCACTCTTTAGCTCTTGAAATACAATTTTAATTTGGGGCTTTCGAATGTCATCACATTTTTTGTGCTCTGTACAGCAAGGGTTATTGACCTCTCAAGCTACCACCAAGGCTGTTCAGGCGAGCTTTTAGGTCCTTTTAAGACTCTTGAAGTGGAAAATGTGTTGACAAATTTCACTTTTTTTTTCTTTCCACTTTCCAGCCACTCAGAGCCATAGGGAACAGACTAGCAGTCAATTGAACGTGATTAAAAAAAGTTTAAAATTTTTGGAGGCTTTTCCGATGCTTTTTCACCTGTCCTCTGACGTTTTTGTTCTTCTTCGCGCGGATTAATTTCCTATTCCTATTCATAATCGAAATTTGAAAGGAAGGAAAAGGGTGGTGTTTTTGCTTTTGGCATATCTTTTTTGTGTTTTTTTTTTCGAGGGAGAGAGTCACAGTATAAGTGCGTACTCGAAAAAGAGCTGCCATCAAAAGCTAAGTGGCAAAGTGTGAAATTTCCTTTGGATGGGATTGTCCGTCAAATTTGTGGTTAATTTAATTTTTATGTCCGTAGAGTTGGGGTTAATTAACTTTTTATGTTCATTGAGAGCTGTAAAAACATTCTATTATGTTTGTTTGGTGAAGCGGGTGCCTGACTATATATTTCAAAAGTAAGAATACAAAGTGTTTTGACTTAAAGGGGAAAAATCTTGTAGTGTGATAGGATAATCTAAACACGCATGTGCCACAAGTTTTAGCAATTATAAATATGTACATATAAATAGCTATACACAAAAAACATAGGTAAGATAGTCCTATACTGTAATTAACATAGAGGTTATTTAATAGGCAAACTATTTATATGAAGTTAGAATAATTTTTTTTGTCATTTGCATACGTATACCAAAGCAAAAACCTAGCATGTGCTGGTGTGTGTGTGTGTGTATGGATTTAATTTAGGGTTTAAGCGAAAATCAGGAAAAGCTTCTCCCAGACAATTACGGTATCTAGACTATTTTAGTCAATTTACTACTTATTAGGCACATATTTGTCAAAATAATTTAGTGGTCGATACACTCTCTAGATTAGATGAAATTCATCTTCCTAGTTTAACAGATTTTGGCGCTATCGCGGACACTCAACTCACAGACACAGAGTTTCCGAATGTTTTTCAGAACTCGCAGTACCAATTCAAGAAATTTCCCATTTCCGGTATGGACAAACTGCAATTCTGCGAAATTTCGTCAATTGGAAACAGGAATATTAATTCTTGGACACGTGCTTACCTAGAATGTCAGTAATGTAAAATTACACAGCATATCAGAAACCCACTAGTAATAGTTTTTACTCCTTTCAGTCGCTTTCAGGGTTTCCATATAGACATTATCGACTTCCTATTACCAAGGTCTCAAATATATTTTCATACAATTATCGACAGATTCCCACTTATTCTGAGGTAGTACCATTAACTGATATTTATGCAGAGTCAGTAGCAGTGGCATTTTGCCAGTCTTGTATATCTTGTTTCGGGGTGCCAGAAACAATTGTTTCCAACCAAGTTTCCCAGCACAGCATACCGTCCACAAGTGAATGGATTCCCGAAGAGCTGGCAGAGAAAGCTGAATGTCGCAAATATCACTCGTAAAGCAGAGTTGCGGAGGGTGGTTCTGTTCTTTTGCGTACTTTAATGTCTAAACATACCCCAAAATGAAACGATATCTCCACTGCATATTAAAATTCAAAAGTATTATTTCGAATTTAAGCACTTGCTCTGAGTTGGTCTGGAATATTCATTTACCATGGTCTAAAAGTTTTGTCACACCCTCGAAAGCAGTTGTACTCTTATGGCCAATTTACATTACTCGAACATGCGAATTTACTGACAAAGGGTCTTTATTACTTTGCACTATTAGAAAAAAAGGAAGAGGTGATCGACTGTCAAAACATTACTTCCCACTCTTTTATAGCGAAATGTTACTTGTGACATTTCATCAAATTGTCAAATGCAAACATTTGTCAGACTTCGAAATTATTTTATGGAATTTAAATACATTATCTCTTCAAATTAAATAAATAAACATTTATTTTTATTTTGCTGCTCCATACCAATACGTCACTTCTATTCTCTTGAACGTTTGACAGCTACAAACTTGCCTAAAATATTTTTAATTTGTATGCGTGTAAATAATTATATTCATATACGCTAGTAGCTATAATGTATGAGTTTTCTGCCATAGTAGCAACATTTACTGCCATAAAATATACTTCTGGCTAGAGCTTTTTATGACTAATTATGGCAGTAAAAATTTCCCCTTCATCGGGGAATTCGACAGTTAACTCAGTAAAATTTTGGTATATTATATTTTGCCTTTATC
The DNA here is from genome assembly GCA_963930735.1 of Dioctria linearis. Classification (NCBI taxonomy): domain Eukaryota; kingdom Metazoa; phylum Arthropoda; class Insecta; order Diptera; family Asilidae; genus Dioctria; species Dioctria linearis. Next base: position 30,540,893 of record OZ005742.1, read on the forward strand.
GTTCTAAAGTATTTTCAGATACTACTTACTCTGTTTTCTAACAATGTTTGGGTAATGTAAATTGGCCATTAGGCGTATATTCAAAACGAACATAGTGATAATAAAACTACGATAAAGAGCAATGGCCACTTTTCATATAACTTTAGGCCCGACATCTCCATACATGAGAGATATCTTAAACGATGCATTATGATACTATGAACATATTTTATTAATAATATTTATTACTATCTAGCGGGGGAAAGCTTTGGCGATCGGATGTAACTCGAGCGACTTTCTTGGGTGCAAAAGTAGACATTTTTACTTCTTGTGATTGCGTGGAAAATGACTTCCCATGAGAATAATATTCACAACAGAGAACTTATGGCTAAGGAAGAAAGAAGTGTAAAAATATATGCGAAATGTAGTATTGTAGCTGGCATTTATGTGACCCAAGTGCATGAAAATGGGCTTTCCGGCTGCAAAAAGGTCCCGAGAACCTTTTCTGAATCGGCAAAGGAGTACACCAACCGATAGCATTGGGCGAGACCTTTAATTTGAAATGCAACTTGCGATATTGTAACCACCCCCCGGCGGCGTTTACTACCCATGGCTACAAATACCTATTTAAGCCTCAGGGTATTGGAGTGTGGGTACTCAAACTTCTGCTAAGGACCTAAGAAATTCGATTCTGTACTAGATACAAACTTTGCCCCCCAGCCTCCCCCCACTTAATTTAAATAAACATTCTTAATAAAATATATTTAGAGTAGAATAATGAATCGTTTAAGACATCTCTCATATCTGGAGGTGTCGGGCCTAAAATGGGAATTCTCCTTCGTGGTGAAATGTCAAAATATGTGACAAAAATATACACCTAGGAATCGCAGTTGAAAATTTTATGATTTCGAACTGAGAAGTATAAAGTACTGGAAGTCTTCGTAAGGCAACGACATAGCAGACTAGTTAATAAGAAATAAAGAAATATTTTTTGATTCTTGGTTGTTTTTTTATTTGAAATTTGTCAACTTTTAAAAAATTTAAAACATTCGCGCATTTATTTTTATTAAAAGATATACCTATGTTAATAAAGTTAGAAATGATTTTGTTATATCGAGTGATTCAAAACAATGGGCCCCCTTGCCCTTGAGAATAAAAAAAAGAAACAAGCACAAAAAATTTCTTCTTCAAGTCAGAGTCATAACTTTTGAATGCAATTTTTGATAATTAATTTAAAAAATCACCTTCTAAATGACGAAGATTTATTATTTCATTTTCAACTTAAAAAAATCTTCAAATTTGACCACCGGAAATAGTTGATGGTTCGAAAAAGTTCAATAAACTTAGTCCGTGTGAACCGCATGTATGAAGAAGATTCACAGATAAAATTCGTCTGACAAAATCTACATCTTCTGCAATTAATTATGACACTATATTGCCCATTGTCTGTTCTTAATAGGTTGTCACTTGTCATTTTTCTTTGGGCCCACGAAAATGTGTTTCTATTATTGGTGACAATTTACACGCCACTGGACACGTGGGGACATGGATATTAACGCTTCATTCAAAATTAAATAGCGCGCACTTCCCGTCATTTTCCCATCTAAGGCCCTGTCATTTATGAGCTCCAAATCGATTTTAGTTGGTTCAGTTGGTCCAGGAAGCAATAAAATGTGAAATGTAACTAAGGTTCCCAGTTTTAATTATTATTCCCGGGGTGATCGAGTCGCCCTTGATGCTGCTGTTATCGGTTAGTGCCAACAAATTTTTTGGATATTATTTCCAGTTGAATGAACATGGGATTTAAGTGAGTGAGGGAAAGGCATTTTTGGGATAAATATCATATAAAATCAATTTTTTCCTTTCATTTAAGTTTTTTTTTATGAGAGAGTTATTCAATTAGCCGTAGCCTTTTTCGTTGCCGAAAAGATTGTTTTTGAATTTCATCTTGACCTGGGTGGGTGAGCCGCGATGGTTTTTAATAGAAATTCGAAACCCTTTTCACTTGATTTGCCCCAAAGGGAAAGATCAATCAAAAGTGTAATTCATTCAGACTTCAGCAACCATTTCTTTTTTTCTTTTTCAATAAAATCAATTCTTTTCACATTCCCGTTGGCATTTTTAATTTTCTATAAAAGAACTTCGTATCCAAGTTTCAACTGGCACCCATATTATCCATAGAGAACTGAACATTGAACCAAATGGAAAATTGAATTTCCACACAACTTTAACTGGAGCAGCTCTCGCTGACTTTATTTACAAACATATGGCCCGGAGCCTGCTCTCCGACCACTAGCTACCCCCTACTTCAATAGATAGTCTCCTGTTTTCTGTACGTGAAAGCTCATATAGAATCGGGGTAAATGGAAGTAGAGAAAAATGCCCTCCAGAATGAAATAAGCTCCTTTTTGATATGTGAGTGGGATATATATAACGAATATCAGCAACATAGCAAAATGGGAGTAAGGAGAAAGGAAGGAAAATCCGCTGGGTATAAAATGCATATTCATGAATCCGGGGAAGCGTAAATCTCGGGTATGGGCCCGATGCGATGCGATTCTCAGCGGCTGTTGTCGGCCGCGTTCAGATATGGAATGGCAAAAACAAAACGGGTCAGAAGGAAAGCTTATATATATATAACTCGTGACCAGATCGGGTTGCTTAGGCCGAGATGTATGGCTACATATATACTATAGTCAGTACTCAACCTTAGCAGTTAATGCAAATATTGATCCTTAGTGCATAAGTACCCCCCACCTCGTACGTAAGTAAATAAAACAACTAACGCAGCATAAACATCTTCTACTAGGTGCAAGCGTTATGCGGAAAATATTCTCAGCAAGTGAAAAGTGGAAAATTAAATTTCTTCAACGTTTGGGAGCATTCTGAATAGAGGTGGTTTATTTGTAGTGGTTCTGTAGTCGTATAGATAGATGGCAGGACCTGTAGATTTTAAAGTGTCTTGGAATATTTTTTTAAAATAGTTTGTTTTAAATAAGTGGAGTAAATTTTACACACTTCTAAGAATTTTTCATTCTGCTGTACGTAGTGTATATAAAAGAAAAAACTCAAAGCAATGTACCAGGGCGTACTAAGAAGAAATGAGAGCAAATTAATTCAAGGAAAAGTATTTATTTCAACATTGATACGAACCTTTTTAAAATAATGCACTATTCTCAACGTCACACTGCCACGTTTCGAATACGAAATTCAGCACTTGCAAATTGTCCCTATGCCATAACAACCTCATTATTATTCGTGGAAAAAGGTCGATCGTTCAAATCCTTTTTGACTGTAGAAATTTGCCACACAATGCTATGAGCGAGATTTGAGCTACATATTATGTAGAAGATGCAAAAAAAATAAATTTTTTTGTATACATTTTTTTTCCAAAAATTTTGTGGTGAACGTTATTTTTCAAAAGTGCTGTAAACTGCCATTACAGACTGCAGTAGCTGTTATAAAACATCCCACTGGGAAAAAGAGCGCTCTAAGAGCCCTTTCGAAGCGCTTCCCTGGAAGCTCGTAGCGCTTGTTTTCCCTATCCAAGTTCATTGCTTTTTAACATAGGCATGTCCGCAGAGTCAAGCGCTTCAATGATGCTCTTAAGAAGCGCTCTAGGAGCGCTCTAAAAGTTGACCGAAGAAGTTTTTTGAATGTGTCTTTTTGAAAGCTTTAATGAGCTTTTTGGATAATCACCTCAGTGCTACTTCCTTAATCTCATAAGAGGCCTTCAAGACAGAGAACAGTAGTAAGGAGCTTATGTTTGCTCATAATTATTTGTGGTATTAAATTTTATGAAGTTGATTGAATAAGCCAATATTCTCCCTTTTATTCTGACTTATATTAACCAAAACCTCAGATTATGTACCTACTTCTAACCACTCTGAACAACACATTGAAAATGAGAGATGGGTTACTTAGTACAATAGTGGAAAAATCCACAGTTTAGATTCATAGAAAATTATATGAAATCACCCCTTGTTGCACTTCAATGCGCTGAAGATCATCAAATAATCTTCTATAGAGCTTCTAAGTTATGGCTCTGGAAGCACTTGAGTTACTTACTTGCCCTTTGCTTATTTTCATCATAGATCAGTGAATATGCTTTTAAAGAGCTGCCAAATGATAACTAGAGAAGCGCTTAAATTGTGCTCCTGGGGATACTATAAAACACAGCTTTGATGATTGAAAAAGATAAACAGTATGCCTTCTCCAAAACTCTAGATTAGATTAGATTTGTGAAGGGGTGTATAGGCGTTAGCCACGCAATCACTGCGACTTGAAAGATCTATTGTGAGTCCCCGTTGAATTTGCTCCATTTATAGGTTTAGACTGTTAATAAAGTCTAGAACCATTCTGGGTTTGAGGTTCCATACGTAACTTGGTGGAGGAAAAGCATGTTCAAGGTGGAGTAATCTCCGCCTGGCCAATGCTTCGCAGTTGCAGAGCAAGTGCTCCGAGGTTTCGTGAGCATCCTGACAGAAGTCTCAGCCAAACCCAGCTTGTTTAGGTGATACCTCAAGGGGCAATGGCCTGAGAAGAGCTCAGTGATCATTTTGAGCTCTGTTCTTCTAAGGAGTAGGAGTTCTTTAGTTTTTCCGCCAGAGGTGTCGATAAACTTTTTTGCCTGACGAAGTCCTTGTAGCCTTTCCCAATACAGGGATTTTTGTTTATTCTCCCAGTTATTTAGGGTAGCTTTGAGGTAAAACCTTGAAGTGCCACAAAGTGGCTCTGGTCCGACGAACTTAGTTTCCGTCCAAAACTCTATATAGTGCAGGTGCACCCGCTGACTTCAAATGGGAGCAGTAAAGCCCCTATGCGGATCTACATCAGTCATTCAACTCAACCGTATCCAAAGATAACCTAATAAGAAGAAAGTGCACAGCCGAACAAAATTGGAAATTTTCTTTTTTTTCATATACTTTCGTCTTTTGCATGAATGGGGAATAGAACTTGGCTATACATTATTATAGTGCAAGTTAGACAACGAGTGAAAAACAAAAATTGAGAGAATGTAGGATTGCCCGAATGATAAAATCTTCTTGAATACCTTCAAAGTCCTTTCCAACTATTCATAATAATATACATCGGGTCACACTACCTCGATTTTTTAAGAAAAAGATAACTTTAGCCAAGGTGCTGAAAGGAGATATAAAATTTCCGTCAGAAAACTTTTCATTTTCCCGAAAATATCAAAGAATCCAGCATAAGTTTCTCCCACTTAATCTTTTCAGAGCAAAATGAATGTAAACAGATGCACGTGCGTTCAAATATCATAGAATTACAGCAACAACATGGGAGCCAATTCTCACAATATTTCAGAAAAACCCGGGAGCATTTTATGAGATTAAATCTGAAACCTCCGCCCCTTCTCATTTATTTATGCAACTTTTAAAGAGAGTTTGATATTTTTGTTATTATACCCTAAATGAAATCATAGGATATACTAAGCTTGTCATTTCGTTTGTAACACCTAGAAATAATGATGGTAGAGCAAAATGGATTGGACACGCACGCATAATATTAAAAGTTATTTCGATTCTTGCATGGCCGTCCGTCCGTCTATCTGTCCGTCTGTGCGGACGATAACTCGAGATCGCGTTCACTTAGAAAGCTGAAATTTTGTACACGAACTTTAAAAAAAATGGTAAAATTAAGTTCGAGAATGAGACAAATTGGGCAACTCCTTCGTGGGGTTGCCATACAAAAATGTCGTTTTCCACTATATATTTGGACACGGCGTGAGAACTCGTCGACATATAGAGCTGGTACATGGTGTTTCTATAGTAATATCAAATAAAATTTCAATAATGGACTAAATCGGGCAGCCCCTTCTTGGTGTTGCCATATAAAAATTTAGGATTTTTACATATACTGTGAAAACGATCAACCCTACACATTTTTATTGTGCCAAAAACTTCTTCAGAATACGAAATCGTATAAAATTGGTTATACCGATTTTTTCTGTCCGACGAGCCGTTCCAAAAATATATGCGAAAAACCACTTCAAAAATTAAACTTGCTTAGATCGGTGACCATACGAAATTTGATACGGGCATTCATCTAGTAGGGTATCATAAGAATTGGTCTCGTTTCCACTTATACAAATTGTGCCAACTTGTTCGGAAACAGGTTGTGCTCCCGACATGTTACAAGTGTTTCCATTTAAACAAATTCTCGCGAACTTCTTGGCTTAACTTGTTACATTCTACCCCATTGCCTTCCACTAGTTTAGCCAACACAACAAATGAGCGTTTCCACTTAAATGAACAAATCCACCCAACAAATTCTGCGAGTTTTTACAGCCGACATCGAACAAGTTGCCAACATGTGTCTGAATTTCATATAGCGTTTCCACTTAGACAGAATGTTGCCAACTTATTTTACAACTTGTCGGGTAAGAAAATTTGTATATGTGGAAACGAGGCTTAGAGCAATTCTAGATTTTTTACTTGTTAAAACAGAAAATGTTCCTAATATTCAGGCATACACCTATGTTTCTGTCGTTTGCAATGCCTCGGTCCAATGCAAAATCAGCGATGACTAGACATGATGCAGAGAAGTCCTCAATTTCTTCTTAGAAATTTACTGAACTTTTTTCTGGTGGCCGATTTGTGCCTTTGTCGGCCTCGAATTGATTGTCAATAAGCATACGTTTCTTCTGCCGTTATCAGACGCCAATAATGCAAAAAACTTCTAAGGAACAAATTTCCAGTAAATTTCTTAGAAAATATTTCCAGTAAATTTCTAGGAAAAAATTTCCATTAAATTTCTAAAAAAAATTTCCAGTAAATTTCTAAGAAAGAATTGATGTCGGAAGTCAGGTCGATTTTATATTCGAGCGAGACGTTGCAAATTTTTTTAATTGGCTCGCAACATGTTATCTGTATATTTACTTATTTGTGCTTTGAAACTATGTTTCTTCGCGTTTAATATATCAATCCGTTGTTGGTATTCAATATACATAAAAATTCTAAGAAAAAAATTTGCATCATAACTCTAATTCTACTTTTGATCCTGAAAAAAGGAGTTCCGTTGAGAGATAGCACGACGGGGATGATTTTTTCGTGATCGATGATGAAGACAGAAATGATGATGATAGCCCCGCAAATTCACAACCTCCAGTTCAGTAAAACCTCACAGAAGAGGCTACTCCAAGTTCTGGTGGTATTAACTTCAACTACTTGATAGAAGTTGCCAAATTTTTATATGTAAGAGAAATATTAGGCAAAAATGTGATAATTTTTGTTGGTTAAAATTTAGACAGGGAGTGTGATTTTAACGACAGCCTGGAACAGAAAATACATTTATATTCAGCAGTGTATAACAGAAAAAATATTGAAGATATGAATAAAATGAATATACCTTTTTTATAAAGAATTTAATGAGATTTAAATTTTATAATCATCGTGATCGGATCAACGATTATCGAGATATGCTAAAAAAAACTGGATTGGAGCACCTTTTTTCAAGATGGCGGATCAGATCAACGCCTTGGAGGTAGAGGTCTGGACTTTTACTATATTTAAAAGTATGGTAAAATAAAGGACCCAGCCCCACCAATTTAAATCTTTTTACCAGTTATTTTTTCTATTTTTTCTAATTTGACTGGAATATATATCCAATTCTGTTCAATGACTTTCTGCCATCTAACCACAAGCTTCATTATCCGTCCTTTGTAGAAGTCCTGAGATATTTGTGCAAAGAAGTCTTCCAAGTGGTTTTTGAGAACGTCCTGAGAACTAAAGGATTTATTATTTAAACTGTTCTGTAGAGCACGGAATAAGTCATATCTTCAGACTATCACTACAATAGCCGGACTATATGGTGGGTACACCAAAACATCCCACCCAAAGCTGCAATAAATTTTGTCGGGTCATCAAAAAATCGTATGTTCTCGTGTTGTATTGGTGGAACACAACGCTCTTTCTGTGCACCAATTCAGGGTACTTTTGATCGATTGCTCGCTTTAATTTGGCCATCTGTTGTTTGGTTGGGTGGTAGCAGCTCGTAATAGACTACTTCTTTCCTTTTTTGGGCGTAATCCAGCCTTTGCGATCATCTGAGCTGGCTCCAGGTGCTTCGAACACGATCTTTTTGACTGAAATTATTATAGACTGTTTACTCAAGAATTTTTGAGTGGTAGCTAGGTATTAATTAAAACTCGTTTTGGGTTTAATAACGAATAACTTTATTCTCTGTGAAGTCCAACGACGAAGAAGCACAAGAAGAATGATGTACTTATGATAGCAAGATTTAATTCTGAATAACAGTACTAGCGATAATAATAATGTATGTATAAAAATCGACAACCAATGATAATATTACAGTCAAAAGCAAAAGTACAAGATATTTTGGGCAAATTAAAAGGAACCATTAATTTGAAATTGTAAACTGAGCAATATTTTAAGTTTCTACACTATTTTGTCGAATTAAGACCGAACAGACAACCCACTTTTCATCGCCAGTGATCATCCGCTTTAAATATAGTTCGTTTTTATAGCGTTCGAGCAGCAAATCGCAAACTGAAATTCGGTCCATTAAATTCTTTTCACTCAGTTCGGGCGGCTTCCAAACATCAAGCTTTTTAACCATTCGAGGCTTCCGTATATGGCTCCAAACAGTCGATTGATTAATGTTGAGGTAATTTTCGATCACTGTAGTAGTTAAGTGTCTGTCGTGGTCAATTAAAGCCTTGATTTGATCCAGATCAGTAGTGATTGGTCGACCAGAGCGATGATCATTTTGGAGATCAAAATAATTTTTTAAACCACTTCCGACACACACACTTTCACGGAATTCACTCTGTACACGGCCCATATTTTTTGTGTATTTTTTGCTACCATGTTCAAAATATAATTAAATTTCATACACGTCACTAATAACGATGAACAGTGTCTAAAAATATCAGGACACTCTCTCAGTTAATTTACGACATCATATGTTTGTGTTTGTGCGAACGGATCAAGCAACTGCGAGAAACATCCCTCGGATTATCGATACGGGCTTATGCATAGACTCAACATATGAATGCAAATCCCATTAAAAGGGTATATAGGGTATTTTGAAAGTAGAAGAGTAGAGTACTTAGGAAGCCAGAGGTGGTTTGGAAAGTGGCATAAAGTATGTTGAGGTATTTGATGATACCCTCAATGTAGGAGCTGCTTTCCCAAATATAAAACGAAAAATCCAAATAAAAATAGTTTAAGTTAATTGATAAATAAAGAAAACGTCTTATACCCGGAACATCCATTACAAAAACTTGTCTTCTACCTATTGGTTAGATCTCAGAAAAAGCTCAAGAAGCGCGAAACATAGATCTAAGGAGATATCGAGAATATCAAAATAAAAACCGGGACCTACTTTCAATATGTAAATTGTTTTTGAGTAAATCTAGGTTTTTATGACCAAGATGATGAAATCATAGGGTATACTACCTAAGCTTGTCATTCCGTTTGTAGCACAAAGAAATAACGCTAGTAGAGCCAATTGGATTGGACACCCATGAATAAACTTAAAAGTTATTTTGATTTTTGTATGTCCCTCCGTACGATAACTCCAGAACGCGTGTATTTACTATAGTCACCCCTACTCTTTGAATTGCAGCGAATACTTTTCTCTTTCTGTTTTTCCTTCTAAGCTAAACTATTCAAAAATAGGAGAATGACAAAGTTTCTTAACGTAAAGTAACGTAAAATTGATGTTTTCATAAAGTCTACACACAAATGAAATGTAATTGCAAGACATTAAATTATTATATTAAATTCATAAGGGTAATTATTATGGATTTTAATTTGTAATTAATTAAAAAAAAACATATTCATAAATTGTATCCGAAAGAAATTTAAACGTAAAGCCTACCCTAAAAAAAACTTTTTGATTCGAGCCGAAAATTATATTCTCACCTCTCAGCTTAGGAAACCGCGGAAAAAAATCGTAATATTGTTGAAATATAATTAGTTTCACATTCCTAAAAGCAACAGTTTCAACCTATATATAGGTATTCGTTGGAATTATCGTCACCAGAAGTGTGGTTCATTCAGTATAAAGTTTTAAGAATGAAACATGCTTGTTTTCCCACAAGGGGCATTGCAAGAAAGCTATCAAACGACACGTTTCTCACACATATTCAAGCAAAGAAAACTATTAACGCCATTACCATAGTATCATTTCTTTTACAAATACACATAAAAACTTGGGCGTCATTATAAAAGGAAAATGTACATCAGATTAGTGTTTAGCTGCATTAGACAAGCCAAATGCATACGAAGCTTAGTTAAATTCTTTTAGTACTCCATTTTACTAATTGACTGCGTATTCTGATTGCTTTAAGTGATGTGGTTTTTCTTATTTATAATTTATCAAGACGAGTCTATATTTCCTCAAATGTCCATAATGACTGCTCAGGCAGTTACAAATTTATTTGACACTAAAATCTTTTAAGTTTATGCAATAATTAAATTAATTTTGTCTTTTTTTTATGCCTTGACCCTCGATATACGTTTTTATTTGGAACAAATCGCACATACGGTGCCATCAAATTTACTGGCTGTATTTAAATGCATAGACATACAATATTTCTGTATAGTTAGTATAATCTTTAACTTTTGTTTATAGTTATACTTAAAGATGACTTATTTACGAAAGCTACTATATTACTCATAAAAACCATCAGAAATTAACTGCCCCACACCCCCCGTAATAAAACTAATTTCTTTGCCAGAAAAGTATCAAGGGATACCTTAACAAATTAAGTTTTGTTTTTCGTTTGCCCAATTTTTACGACTAGAAAGGTCATTTCAAGGCAAAAATCTAATCAAGACACGTTTTATTACGCAAGGATCTTTTCCTGAAGACTGCAGGGCACGTAAGGGTCTTCTCAGATGTCATCAATGTGCCTTTTGGTCCCAAAGGTACTGTACGCATTAAGATTTCCAGCACTTTCATTACCATCTGATACCACTTTATAGCTATTCGTCCGTATTTTATAGTCCTTAGAGGCTGAACCCAACTATATAGGTTCCTATGTACATATGTCTTACATATAGTTAGTATCTCTATTTATCTTTTCTCAGGATTCTTTGTAACGTGCATACAAAACTTACTATAGAAAATTACTTACAGTTGATTTGGACAACTGTAACCTTTTCTTCCATTTCAATGACCAAAGAGCACCAAACGTAGAGGTCACTATACATTACAAATGGTTTATAGGGGGTTTTACGTGGACACATGTCTGATTCCATGGCCCCAATGGTTGCAGGCACCGACATACCCATAAATATTCCATTTAATTAATTACAGCGGTTTTTCGCTATAAACCCTGTGGTGATGGTAAACGGGTAGATGGGTAAAGAGATACTATCGGCTACTGACAGATATTTGGAGGGAAATGCTAGCACCGATTTCCACCCCATATGCATCCAAGCTGCACGAAGATTAAGTTTTAGTAGTGTGACATTTTCTGGGTCAAAGGGAAATTTATTCACCCAACTGAGGGTTTAATGAGCCCCGAGGAGGTTTATTTCAAATGAACTGTACTACCCGGGCAGCTGGATGGGTTTTAATTGTGGTCTACTGTGTTGAACCAATAAATTTCTTCTTAAATAGAAATGTAATTGCTTTTCGTCCATCAGAATTTGACCTTTGATTGGTCTAACTTATGTAGAGATGTGTGGATGTTTTCGAGATTGTTTTAAATTAGATTTGCAAACTTTTTAGGAAGGTCAGAGAAGACAGACGCAGGGAAAAATGTATTAACTGAGTAAATAATTTTAAAATTAATTCCAAAGAATTATCCTCGTATTAACCGTTCTAAGGAACACCCACGTCTTACTTTATACACGTCCTTGTTAGAGAACAGTGTGGTAGTAGCAATAAATTATTTCCTTTAACAATTCTGAAGGAAACAATTATAGGAGTACATTCCGAAAAAATCCCTTGGGAACAGACACCACGACCGAACACCCAATGCGTAGATATGTAACACAATTCGATTTCAGTCCACAAATTACCTTTGGATCTTTTGCGATGAAAAATTCATTTCAAATTCAGGGCACAGTTGTTTCAGTTTCGGCTTCGGCACATCACTTTGGCTTTGACGTTTCTCAGCCAATTTTTTCCCTTTTCTTTTTACTTTTTTATTTTTTGCAAAAAAGGCATATTGCCAGGGATGGCGAAGAAAAACCAGCAAAACTCAAAGCGTTACCTAAGTTTTTGCGACAGCGCGCATTGCCCGTAAAATTGCGACATTGTCGCGTTTTTGTGTTCGGAAATGTCCACAGAGTTTTCCTTGTAGTTTTTATAGAAAAAACGATTTTTTTTCTTTTTTGCCACAATTGTCCGCGCACATGAATTCCATTTGAAGAAGACAAAACCATTTCTGGGATGGAAAAATTCTAAAGGCGGTACGCGGTACCTCCTTGTGCCAGATAAAAAACGCTCTAGGTGTGCCTTGGAATTCTAAGTACAAAAAGTGGATCTTCTGTTCCCGGCATCTTGATAAGGTACATTTCATCTTGAATGCAAGAGAATTGGAGAGGAGCACTTTTACATTAAGTTTGTGTAGTTTTTTGGTTAAGAGCTTTCTGTTATTTTTTTTTTGCAATTTTGTGACCCCAATGAAGATCGATTTATGTTCCCTTCAAAACTTTTGAATAAAAACAGGAATATATGCGGGGAGAAGGTGAAAGGTTTATTCCGGGTTTAAAAATAACTCGATAAAATTTGTAGTCACTTTGTATTCAAATTTCAACCTTAATTTGAAATACAAAGATCGCAGGTTAGGTTAGGAAATCCATTAATATGCAGAGGAATATACTGATACTCCTGGATCAGGATACTTCATATAATGTACAGATAAATATCAGCACAGATAAGTAAATATACAAATGAAGAGCGCACAACATAAAAATGAAATCCTTTCAACATTTCTGGTAACCTACTTAACAACTACGACGAAAATTGTAGCTAAGAAATGTTGTTATAACAGAAAATGTTTTACCAGAGCAAAGCAGAAATGCTTTAATCATAGGCAAATTAATAGCGTACAGAGACTGGGCAAGTAGACCTAAAAATCAGCAACGCTTTTCTCGAATATAAAGGCTAGAACGCAATGTGGCGATGTAGCTCGTATCTAGCGCGGTAGCTGGCGCGGTAGCTGGCGCGGTAGCTGGCGCGGTACCTGGCGCGGTAGCTTGCACTGGCGCGCAACATGTAGTTAACATTGGTTACAATGGTGTACCTTGTAGCCAATGGCACGGGCCATTATTTACGAATCTTTTTAGCGTGTTTAGTGCAATTGTGCTTTATTACTTATAAGTATTTAAAGGCATAAAAACGCAGAGAGGGGTGGGTTAGGCCTCTATATCAACACAGAAAGAGTTTAGGATTTTATGAAAAAAATCACTCATTTTACTCATTTCACAGGATAAATATTGAAATGTCAGATTTGGTGCGCGCCAAAGGTTAAAAGTTGGCAAAAATGAGCAACAGCGCCAGCGCCAGCATAGACTTTCCGTACTTTCAACATTTGACAGGTCTAGCTACAGCGGCACATTGTGTTTCCCACTTAAAATCGACGATGCAACCAAAGGGTAAGCCAACAATGCCTCGCTTCATTATAAAATCAACGATGCCTCGACCCGATGAAAGTAAGGCCAACATTTTTCCTTGGAAATATACTGGAAATTTCTTCCTTCAAATTTTAATGCATTGTTCGAGGCCTCGCGTCAATATAAAATCAACGATGGCTCGACTCGACCTGGTGTAGGGAAAACCTCAATTTTTTCTAAGAAATTTACTGGACATTTTTTCTTACAAGTATATTTGGAGGCCGACAATATTTTGATGAGCGTATGCAATGATAATTTTTTTTTGTAGAAATTTATAGAAAATGTTTCGGTAGAATTTTTATTTAATTTTGTCGATTGTAGTTATTTTCAGATACTTTAGATAGGTACAATACTTTCATTTGTATCTTTATCGTCCTCCAATGCAGTTGCCAATAAGCATTCATTACTTCTGCTCTTGTCAGCCTCCAAAATGCATAATACTTCTAAATCCTCGTTTTCCACTCATACAAATTGTTTTACCCGACAAGTTTTGAAAGAAGCTGGCAATATTCTGTATACGTGGAAATGCTTTATGAAAAGTCAGACACATGTTGGCAACTTGTTCGATGACAGCTGTAAAAAATCGCATTTAAGTGGAAACGCTCATTTGTTGTATTGGCAAAACTAATGATTCTAGCGTTCTTTGGTAAGTTGAAGACAATGGAGTGGAAAAAAGCTGCTATAATAATATTAATTAAGAAATATGAAAAAAAATCCGTCTTCTTAGGAGTAATGACCATAAAAATACAAATAATCGAAATGACGGGTTGAATGAAACTGCCTCAGTGTTGAATTCGGATTTAATTTCGGATGAAAAAAAAAAAGTTATATTTTTGCGTTGGTATGGATTTGACGTATTTGGTTTCTTTCTGGTTGTGTGTGGAAATAATTTCCGGCAAAAATAACAAATGCTGAAGACGCTAGTAACATCTGCTCATCCATTGCGATCCGATTCTCTAGTGAAGAATGTAAGAAGTTAAGCCAATATATGTGCCCAGAATCATTGACGTCTTCGAAAGGAGATGTCGCTACGTGTCTTTCGTTTGTTATTTCCAGCTTTAAAACTTCTAATAAAAGAGATATTAATGACTGGTAAGGAGTTTTGATTTAGTTTTGAAACATTCTTATATTATATGCTGGAAAAATTGTATTTTTACCATTAAATAAAAATTTCAGTCACATTTTTGGCAAGTAGCGACATCTCGTTTCTAAGACTTCAATGATTCTGTGCACATCTATATATAAATAATCAATAGCCAACAAGTTGAGAACATTTAAATGGAAACACTTGTTAAGGGGGGTTACCAAAAAAAAAAAGAGCTCACGATTTCATTTCTCAAAAGCACTGGTACATAAACGCATAAAAGTATGCAATTTGAAAATTAAAACAAGTCACTATATGCACAAGCCAAGCTATATGATGCTGTGGTATTCGTGTGCATTGCACTCCAAAGCATTTCGGGCATCTGCACAGCAGTAGGATTGCATAAGAATGGCGATTTGCTGTCGGAGTTTTCATAGATTTATTTTGGAACTTATAAAACGTTTTGCGTGAGGAGCAGGCAAGGGGCGAACGAATTGTGTGCGCTCTGTGCTGTTGGTCAGACACTTTTCATTGTAATTTATCTGGTATCATTGGGCAAATTTTACTTGACTGAAACCGATCATCAAACAAAACTCTTCCGAGAACTCTGAGTTGTAATGTTTCATATAATTTTGGCAATGTTCACACTATGTCAGTTTTACCATTTATTAACTAGATAACCAAAGAACTACTTTAAAGAGTTAGATTTGACTTTACAGATAACAATTTTCTCCTTTCTACAGCTTCACTAAAACCCATTAGGGATTAAGATCCATACAATAAAATAAAAAATATCGGGACTGCACATTTTGAGATATTCAAGGATAATTGAAATGTTCATTATCCATGAAAGCAAATTTTCAGAAAAATTACTTTGATTAACTTTTCTCGGAAACCTCAAAGCTTCCCAAAATAATTAACGTTTATTTCATGGAAATACGATTATTAAGTTACATCTACTAAGTAAAATTTCTAACTTTTTTCAAATTTCAAAAGACCGTATCTCAGTTATAAATGGATCGCTAAAAAAAATTGCTATTTCCTATATTGTCAACCTTCCTGTAAAATTTCATCAAAATATAAAAAAAAAGTACACAAAATTGGTCGTTTTTCTGTGTAACGGCTTATAGGATTATATATTTCATATGCACAAATTTTCATACCTAGCAATATTCAGTTCTCTCTTCCTTATTCCATAATATTATTGGACCGAAATTTACTAACAGGTCCTATAATAGTTACTCACAATTAAAACAAATATATTATAAATAGAACAGCCAAAATAATTTCTCGCCTCCCAAGCAAAAATAAGAAATTACGAATGATAAAATTTAAAATATTCTGAGAAATCTACACTCATATACCTAATTCAGAAAATGGCGGCATACACTTTCCGAGCCTGAACACTACAGCCCACCGCAGAGCTTTCAAAACAAGTGAATGCTTTCCGAAAGCCACATCATTCCATCTGACGGTGATGAAATGAATTAAAAAACGCCAATTTGTATGCAAAATATATAAAAAACAAGAAATTTTTGTCGTTACCATGGTTAACATTATTGACTTTATTTTCTTTATCATTGCACTAAACAATTTGAGTTTTTCAAAATAAACAGAAAAAGGTTCGATCTTTATTACAAATTGAACTTTCTTTCCAAAAATATCTTAATTGTGATAGTTATTCGTCTCTGAAAATAGCAACTTTCAAACCAAAATATATTACTAACCAAAACTTTTTCCCTCCGTCACTTCCTCTTCCACTTCAAGATCTTCCTTACTCGGGTACAAATTTATCTACTTGATTTTTAAGATTTCAGTAATAACCCCCCTTAAGTTTAAGCTAACATGTCGGTTCGCAACAAGTTCACAACAATACGACATAATTTGTGTTAGTGGAAACGAGGGTTAAGGAACAAATTTCAGTAAATTTCTAAGAAAAATGTCCACTAAATTTCTAAGAAAGAATTGAGACCTTCCTATATCAGGTCGAGGCAATCGTCGATTTTTTATTTGATCGAGACGCTGCAAATTTTTTTAATTGACTCCATCATGTATCTGACTTCTGGTTTTCAATTCTCCTATTCAATTCGTTATCTGTATATTTACTTATTTGTGATATCAGTGAGCTTCTTTCTATTCGGAACATACTGTACGTGGGTCGTTACAAAAGTTTCTTGGTTTGATATAACAAAAAGCAGTTTCAGTTTCACAAAGTGTGTTCTATTCCAACATAATTCCTTCGGATTAGTGCAGCCTTGGTAGACTGCATCACATCTAAACAGAGAAAAAGAGTTTAAAATATTTATTTTAATTGATATTCTAATAAATCTCAATATTTATAGTAGGCGGTTCAATAAGTACCCGTGTTAGAAATGAAGACACAAATTTTTCAAAATTAATTTTTTTATTTTTCAACATAGTCCCCTTTTAGAAAGATAAATTTCTCCCAACGTTCCTGCCATTTTTTCAACCCCTCCAAAAAATACGATTTGCCGAACACTCCCAAAATACGTAATTACCTAAAGCTTTCCACTTCCAAAAGGTTGGCCTGCTCTGAAAAAGATAAAAAATTTTCATCATCAACTTAAATACAAATCCATTGTGTACGTATAACTCATCTACGAATCTGGACAGTACCGCTATCACTAAATCATCACCGGCTTATCTCGCTAGCCATTGCTTTTACCGCATGCATAGTCATCGAGTTTGGTTTTAATAGCATCACTTCACATTCAAAATTGTAAAATCGGTACATTTTGGTTCAAATCTAATTACAAGTATTGCACGAATTAAAGTCTTTTTCTTTTAAAGTAAATTATTCTACAAATAGTTTCCTAAAACTCGATCGAAATGTACTTTTCCAAACATTTCTCCAGTTTTATGATTCCATCCTAGAAATCAGCCTATTCGAGTTCCTCAAAATACCCGCTATGGTCTCCAGAACAGATAATAATCTAAGGGAACAATAATTCGTTTTGGCCTTTTCGGGATGTTTTTCTGCGATAATTTAATTACTCCAAAAATGGCACATAATATTGGCCAGTAATGGTTTTCGACTCTTTTCCTTTTCTGATAATTAGCTTAAGGCGGGAGGTGGGGGTAACCACTGAAATCTTAAAAAACACGAAAAGTTAGTACAACCTTGCGTCAAATCTGTGCGCGTTATCATGATCAAAACTGCACACTGGTAAAAAAATAGGATAAACTTAGGTAATGACGTATCAAAAACAAATATTTCGGGGTTTTAATGTATATAATTAGCTTTAGGAAACTCCAAAACTCATAAAATTAGCAGACTTTAGTGCATAATTACACAAAAATGATATATCATGTAGATAAATTTGTACTTGTGTATGAAAACTAATAAGGTGGAAGAGGAAGTGACGGGAATAAAACGAATAAAAAAGTTTGGTTACTTATATATTTTCATTTGAAAATCACTATTTTCAGAGAGAAATAACTACCAAAATCTTGATATTATTTCAAAGAAAGTTCAAATTGTAACAAAGATAGAACCTTTTTCTGTTTATTTATTTTGCAATGATAAAGGAAATAAAGTCATTAATGTTAACCATGCTAATGGCAAACAAAGCTCTGCGCGCTGTATGTCCTCCATTTTCTGCATGTGCATTACGTGGTTGATTCAATTTTCATATTGCATACTTTCATGCGTTTATTTTCCATTATGCTTTTGAGAATAGGAATCGTAAGCTTTTTTGGCGGTAGCCCCCCTTAAGCTATCACCTTTGTAGATCTTGAGTTTAATTTCAAATAGTGTTTTCCTATGGAATAAATTCACAGTGAATTTAGTCATTATAAAATTGACCGAGCTGGCTGCCAAATCCGGAGAATTGAGTGGAAAAAAAGCTCTTAAAATCAAATAATCTTGCTTGGCTGTGCACTTTGGTATTTACGGCAAGCAGGACCCAAGGCGCACTGATGAGTATACGGTTCCTCCTAATATGAAACGCCTGCTTTTCAATAGAAATTTCTTTTTTTTAAAGATTTTCTGAATGTAAAATTTTTTTTCCACTAATTTCAAAGAAACATGGAATGTTTTGCACCCTCAAGAAATGTGTACACCAATGAAGGAAATGTGGTTGATGAAAGCCAAGCAATTCCTAAGCTGGCGATTGTAGGAGGGTAGGTACTTTCGGAGATGGAAAGAAAATTCAACATTCCAACCCTTTTACATTACTGCACCAATTTCAGATCAACACTGTCTTGATTGCTGTACTCCTCGCACTGAATATCATACAAATCTGGTCGTAGTTCAATTTCAAAATAAAATTTTTCTGTGCCAAAGTTACGCAACGTAAATGGTGCCAAGCCGCTTTTCTTATGTCGTGTAGTTTTATTCGTGTTCATAATGCTAGGGTATGCAGCGCTTCATTAGAACTTTAACACTATCCACCAGGTGAAGTATCATCTATATCGCCATCATGGTAACAGGGGATTTGTTGGTAAAACAACCACATATTAACTCTTGGTTTAGCATGAGCCTAAGAAACGTGCGACGAAATATTTTTAGAACCATGAAATCATACAGGAAGACACAGACCAATGAGGGTAGGCAACATAGAGTCCCCTTATGGCATCTAGAAATCTCCTCGAAAATGTGTTTACACAGTACGACTATAGCCACTAACAATGCTGACACAAACACAATCACAACAATTTTTGTCTGACAGACACTTCACCTGGCTTTGAGATTCTTCCATTTGCTGGAGTATACTCGCACTAACCTTCGGTCCGTCCGTATGAATACATAGAATTTTAGGGTGGTTCCACTACTTCCCATTCCGTGCTAGTGGGAATCTATTAAATCTCAGTCCAAAGTTCGGAACAAACAAAAAGATCCTGGAGTGCCTATACGTCCATTTCCTCCAACATCCTGTAGCCTTCCTTCAGCCTGATCATTCTAATCACTTTCAGGTCTCTACAACAGAAGTCAAATGGGAACAGGTTAAGTATGACCTCCAGAGTCACAGTTGTCTGTGGATGTGTATGACTAGATATGTAAGTAAGCAAGTGATTTAACGATGTGTCATATGCTATTGAAGATAGCCTGTAGCCATAAAAGATAGAGCGAAGAAAGTCTTGGAGCCACCAATCTCATGAAATATGCAAAACCTGTTTGACAGAGTTTCTAAAGCTGTCAGAGGAGTAACTCACGGACGTAGTACATTATGAACTAGAATTACTGGAGCCAAAGGAAAATTGCGATTAAATAAAACTTCAACACAAGATCAAAGATTCAATGATGATGTCGTAACAAAAGAAACCTTACTTCCGGTAATAATTTGCGAGAAATTTTCTCGTGCCCGATCAAATTAGTTAGGTAATCCATTAGCGCTTATAATTAAGATCTTAAACAGTTTCCTCATGCCC
>OZ005742.1:30561162-30627620 GCA_963930735.1 Dioctria linearis
CTTGAAATGGAAGCTGCTACTGTATTAATTTTCATTTCTTCACATCTAGAACAGCCCCCTTCAACTTGTTTTTATCCATAAGAGGCTTTTTGCAATTATGATTAGCAATCAATCAATCATTTTATTTTACCTTATTTGTACACAAAATTAGAAATCTTACACTAGTACAATGAAAAGGACGGCTAGGTTAGCTAATAAAATAGAAAATAAAATTAAAATAAAAAGAGAGAAATAATAAATCTTAATACATATAATCAGAAAAATAGTAAAAATAAAAAGGTAAAGAAACTAAGAACTTAGTGGAAAGATAAAAAGAAAAGTGTTCGATACAATCAGCTATTAATTAGTAAAATACAATTACGTTATAAGTTGCTTAAATACACTGACAGTAGTAACACTCTGTGCCTTGAGAGGTACGGAATTCCAAAGGCGTGCAACCTGGACAAAGTAAGATCCCTCATGGATGGCTGAATTCAAACGTGGAATCAGAAGTTTATGTCCTCTCAGGGACTGTAGAAATTTCACGTTACAAAAAAGATGTGTTTTACCCTTTAAGGATGAACTAGAATAAAACTCAAGATCAATGATCTGTAAGGAGAGATATGAGCAGAACGACGCAAACCGAAAGCAAAACGTATACAGTCGTTGAAAGCAACCTCAAGCTTGCGAACCGAGCCTAGTCTCATGTATATTAAACTACCATAAGTAAAACGAGGCATCAAATGTGTCCTAACTAGCCTCAAAAGCAAATCGGCGGGAAGTATATTTGCTGGCAGCCAGAATCTCCTCAGCTCACTATAATTTTTGCTTACCATAGATTTAATATGATTACAGCACCTCAAAGGATTATTAATTTTCACTCCCAAATTGGTTAAACAGTTTACATAAGGTAGTTCCACTTTATTAAGCATAATTGGGGGAAGATCCTCAATATTAAGATCAGAATTGTGCATTGCGATTTACTGGGGTTAAAAAGCTGTTGATTATCAATTGACTATCTAAAAATTTCTGAGAGATCATCGTTTATTCTGCAGATACAGTCCTCAATCAGTCTACGAGGTCTACATAAGTACAACTGCACATCATCTGCATACAGGTGCAATTGAACATCATGCACCACATCACATAAATCATTAATGTAGACAATAAAGAGGAGAGGTCCTAAGACTGAACCTTGAGGAACTCCAATGCATTCGGGAAGAAGGAACGCCTTTTATGATCACCTGTGGCGACCTATTTGAGAGAAAATTTGCTATCATCTTTACAGCAGAAGAGGAGAAATAGAAGTTTGCACATACTTACCCAGCAGTTTTTCATCTGCAACACAATCAAATGCCCTTGAGAAGGGTAACAAAACTATCACACCAAGATCTTCCTCATCTAGAGTCGATCGCAAGTCCGTATAATGATCTTGAGTAACGCACATTCACAACTGTGTCGTGCACGAAATCCAGACTGATATTTCGCCAGGAGATCATTACATGTTGCATAATTTTCAATCTGGGCTCGCATGAGCTTTTCCAAGACTTTGGAAAGAAAACTGAAAATGTTCATGGGAAGGTAATATGCAAGCTCAGTAGCAGACATGTTTTTAGCGATAGGAATAACATTAGCTATTTTCCATACTTCTGGGAATTGAGATGCATTTTGACAAGTATTCTTGATGTGCCGAACATACGGAAAAATGTTAGGCAATAAGATCTTGAGAAAACGAGGATTTATTTCAACAAAAAGCAGTAGTATGGGACTTGATAGCGTATATCGGTCTAAAAATTTCATTATTTTACACACACCGGAAAGAGAAGCAGTTAAGACTTTGTTCACGTAAAGTAAGAAAGGACAAACTAGGTTGTTGTAGAATTAATAAATTTGTTGGTGGACCTGCAGTAAAGTGCCAGTTAAGTTCCTCAGAATCAAAAGGACATTCAGGGTTGACATCAGAATAAATAGAATCGTGTGCAAACTAGAAAACTTATTATATTCAAATGAGATGTTGTCCCGTTAATGTTGATTTTAATTTTCACCAGAAACGGAAAATTTTTATAAATTTGTCAAAATTTCAAAAAATTATAAATTATTCTAAATTAAAACAAAATTTAAACAAAAATTTTGACATACCTTTTTTGTCTGCGCGTATAAATGATTTTCTTCCTTTCTTCTTTTTTCTTCTCTTCTTCTAATCAACATGGAGAATAATAGGAAAAAACGAGAACTAAAGGAAGCATGCCACATATACGTTATTAAAAACAAAGTTATAAAATTAAGGCAGGACACAGAACTAATAAATAAAGAATATAAATACATAGGTGCTGAGCAAATTAAAAGCATAGTATTAGTTACTTATGTAAACATTTTCTCGTCGACAACTGCTCACCTTCATACTGTCCTCGTAGCACGTGAATTGTTTTTAAGTCTATTTTAATTTATTAACAATGTATTTTATTTTATTTTTGTTTTAATGTAATCAGTTTTCTATTCTGCGTAATTGTTATTTATTATTATTATTTTTAAGAAAACCATTTATACGCGCAGACAATTTAAAAAAGTGGACTTACGTGCAGTTGGACCCGAAACCTCAAGCAAATGAATTAGTTAAAAAATGTATCTTTAAAACAAAGCGATCGGTGTTTTTCCTGCAAATAATACCTAAAACTCCGTCATTACGAAATACATTCAGTTTTAGTACATTTTTATACCCTAGATGAAATCTATAGGGTATACTAAGTTTGCCATTCCGTTTGTAACGCACAGAAAAAATGATGGTAGAGCAAAATGGATTGGACACCCCCGCATAAAATTAAAAGTTATTTTGATTTTTGCATGTCCGTCTGTCCGTCCGTCCGTCCGTGCGCACGATAACTCGAAAACGCGTTTACTTAGAAAGCTGAAATTTTGTACACGGACATTAAAAAAAAAAGTAAAATTAAGTTCGAAAATGAGACAAATCGGGCAACTCCTTCGTGGTGTTGCCATACAAAAATTTCGTTTTCCACGCTATATTTGGACACTACCTGAGAACACGTCGCCATAGAAAGCTGAAATTTGGTATATTGTATTTGCATACTAAATGCAAATAAAATTTCAAAAATGGACTAAATCGGGCAACCCTGTCTTGGTGTTGCCATATAAAAATTATGGTTTTTTACATATACTTTGAAAACGATCAGTCCCAGACATTTTTATTGTACTAAAAACTTCTTCAGAATAAGAAATCCTATAAAATTTGTTATAATCATTTTTTTGTCTGACGAGCCGTTCTAGAAATATATGCGAGAAACTAATGCAAAAAATCAAAATTGCTCAAATGGGTGACCGTACGAAATTACATACGTGCATTCATCTAGCTAGGGTATCATAAGAATTGGTCTTAGACCAATTCTAGCTTTTTCACTTGTTTGAATGAAGAAAGAAAACGTCAGTAATGTACATCATTATGATTTGATTTGTGAGCCATAATTATGAATACTAATGAATAATATGCGCTAATGATTCGCTAGAGTTTGTTGTGTGTTTAAAGTATCTCAAAAAAGTCAGACTTATCCAAGCTTCATATATTTCGCAGAAGGACCGGCTTCCAAAGCTTAATATCTATAGCATCATGGCTAACATCATCTGTAGAATTGGTCAGCCAAAATAGGTGCAGTGTAAATTTGATTTGAAGTCAATTATCTTTTTAGACATTTTCTTAAACTAACTCGCCTCTTCCAACCACGTTTTGCTTTTTGAGACCTCTTCTCACCTCTTCTCAGCTCTGCCTGTCAACACAAAATATAAATAAGTGAAATTCGTTACTCTTGTTCTTGAGTTATAACAAGAAGAGAATATATATGAATCGCAATAGCTATCGATTATAAAACTCCCAGTAAAAAATATCACGTGTAATTCAAGTAGAATCTTCATGGAAATGGCAGAATTGGTAAAACTGGCTTCGAAAACAGATCGAATTTCATAAACCAATGCCACTAGAGATTGTCTGTATAAGTTTACGTGGAATATGTAGTAACTAGAGCTTGATGTCAAATGTATCAGAGTAAATTGATGTAGGATTTACGTAGGGAAGAAAGATGGATTTCATGCAAAAAAATAATGTTAGGAGTAGGACTAAGTTAGTGCTCTGATGTGGTAGTGAAGGAGTTTGTTTCGTGGCTTGGAAAGTGTTTCTCGAGGATTTTGGATCACCCAAATTTGGGGTCTCATACTTAAATTGTGACAAAAACCTATACACATACGTCACATGCATACAATAATAATCATTGACTTTTGGAACAAAAAATTTATTTTATCAAATAACTCAATTAATTAAATATTTTTTACTTTAATTTTTTAGGGAGTGTGGGGGTCATGACCCGCCCTGAATTCGCCGCTGCTTTTGGGATAATAATAATCAAACGCAGGTATTTTTTGGGTGTTTGAAAAAGAAAATGTAATAGAATTGGAGGGTTTCAAAATGAGAGTATGTGCATACTTTCGTTGTATCCAATTTATTTGCTATTACAAACTTTTCACCTTTCATCAATATAAAAACTTCAATAACTTAATTAATTGTAAATTAACTGAATTCGTTCCTTAATTAATTATATAAATTTAATATAAATCAATATATATTTCACTTGTCACTTAGTGTTAATATAAAACTTTTTCACAATTCCGTTTTGTTCTATGACTAGCGGATACATTCAACGTTTTAACCGTGGAATGAATACAATTCGGGACATTTACAAAATGCCAAACTTATAATCTTGGTGCATCCCATTTCTGTTGCGGATGTACGTAGAATCCAAACATTGAAAGCCAGTGAGTTCGAGTATGTTCTGGCTTTTATTGAAGTGCTCCAGCTATAAGAGGAAATATAGATAAAAAACGGAAAAATAATATATAAAAAAAATTAAATTTCAAGCAAATATTGCTGCATTCATCTATTTGGACGAAACCAAAGGATATATGTTGGAATTAGTCGTCTTAATTAATGACAAAAATGCGTAAATTCATATAGATTTATAAAAGCCTCTTACTGTTACATTGAATACAAAAAATTATATTCTCCTATATTAAATAATTAGTGGAGAGACTCCTTACATTATTTAGGGCATTTTTTATTACATTTCCTAATGGGTTAGCTACTCTGTTTCCTAATAAATTAAAATTTTTCATTAATATTTAAATGTTTCATTTCAGGTTACTTTGTTTACCACTGTTTTTCTTTTTTGAGCTTTAAATTCAATTTTATTGTAATTGACTTAATTACCTCAACTTAATTTTCCTTTTCTTTTCAAGCCAACAGCCCAAACAACTGCTGTTGCTACGGAAGTTCTCAAAGTTCGAATTGTTAATTGCAAAAGCTTAGGGTTTTTGGAGTTATACTGAGGTCGAGGTTGGGAAAGTTTGCACTGTATTTCTCGCTTTATTGCGCTTTCAACTATGATTTACAAAAAGACGAATCAGTAGTTTTGATACTGAAAAGTCTCAACTAATTGGATTTTTTTTGTTTCAGTTTGTCTCATACCGGAAAGCATTGGTATATTCCTATATAAGTGACGCCTACTTATAAAAACCTACGATAGTAAGAAAAATAAATTGATTTTTTTCATTTTACTGGTTAAAAAACTCTCTGCTCGTCCTAGTGCAATTTTCAATTTCATTTGTGGATTGTTTTATTTTGGTTTTATTTATTTTTGAAATATTTTTTTAAAATTTTGATTTTGTATTGGTTGAAATTTTCTTTGAAATATTTTATTTTGGTTAGTACATAGGGTGTAAATAGAGTAGCTTGTAAGTAGGGTAGTAAAGGAATGTGATAAATATGAACGTACAATTTTATATATTGAAATCTGAGTTTTGTTATTTATTGAGCCGGCACTTTCTCTTTTTCGCTTAGACCAGCACAGACCTAAACACACTGATAAGGAGGGCCTTCGAGATAACCTGCTGATTTCTTTTTAGTTTGTCATAATCCAGCAGTCATAGCAATAAGCTTACTAATCCAAATGATTCTAATTCTGATAATTTGATTTGTTAAGCTGTTGATTACCACTTTCAACCAAGATCGACTGTGAATTGGGAAAATTGGCTAAGATTTTGGTAGATTTTCCAGAGTGTGAACGAAATGTTGATGTTTTTCTCGAGCTGTCTTCATGAATCTTATTGAATTATATTGTGTATTATAAAAACAAAAAAATGTACTAAATTAAGATTCTAGAAGAACAAACTAACGAAAAAGTTGGTGAAACAAATGAAATTTTATTAGTTTTTGGCGTAAATCTGTGTATGTGCTGCAATCGATTGCTATTCGAACAGGTAAGAAGTTGACTTTCAGACAGCTTTAATATACAAGACAGTGGAAACTTATCTTCTATAAATCTACTGGTAATGTGCTTACGCTGTACCGCAAGAACGATGGAGGAGAATTCCTTTGGATCCGGAAAAATTTAGAAGTATACACAAATTGAGATCCATAAATTGCCCTGATCAACATAAAATCCCGTTGAGGGATTACTATAATTATTGTTTGTGGTAATACTAAAAACTCTGCTAACAGGCAGGATAAATTACAAATAAAATGTCCGCTATTAAATCTTTTTTCGCATTTAAAAGAGAATATTTATTTGAATATGTACTTTTTCTGGCGATTATCAAAACTTCTTTGAAGTCCCAATTTTTTGCTGAGCGATTCTATTATAAATGTTACGTAGTCAAGTTTTTGAAATCTTTGAAACTTTTGCGTCGATTATTATATCCAAACACTTTGCAAAGGATGATAGGGACAGTTTCTGTCCATTCAACTTGAATTCAGGCTCGTTATAGTATCAGTTCAGTTACGACGAAATTTACCTCAGCTTCATCCATTTGACCATGTAGTTTTTGCTGAATCGGAGTGAGTTATTCTCATTCCTAACATTATAATTATCTAACGACTAATTCCAGTCTCAGTAAAAGATTCTTCCATACATATAGTGCGGATATTATGGAAAACCCCCTCTATATCTAGCAAGAAGGCTAAGATAAATTACCATATTATTCCGACTATAAGACGCACCTAAAATTTATAAGATGATTTTTAGAAGAACATATTTTAATGTTAATTAGGGATCATCATTTTTATTGATTGTTAACATAACTCGTACTAGCAATATTGAGTTCATTTTCATTTTCGTACTATCACTCGTCTCGTTAATCTCACCGTTCGTATTACTTTTATCTGAACTATTGTTGTCAATCCTTTGAAAAACTGCGTCATCTTTAGTATAGCATCTATAGCTTATTCTGCAGTTTTTAAATGACTTTATTATCGTCTCTTCTTTCATAGCTTCCCATGAATTTTTCACCCAGGTACAAACTTCCGAAATTGTTGGTCGTTTCATATGTCCTGTTGCGGTGAATTGATCTCGCACTAACATTACAGGCTGTTTAAACAATGCAGCTGGATGTTTTGCCATCGTCTCTTCTATCCAAAATTTCATTCCTGTCTCATCCATCCAGCCATTTTCTTGACCGTGAATAACAATGCCACTAGGAACTTCATCTTTTGGTACTGTTTTTCTCTTGAAGATTATCATGGGCGGTAACTTCCTTCCGTCCGCACATCAAGCCAAAACTATAATGTAGTAAGTTTATTCCTGACTTTTTGTTTTGATCACAATTGATTTGGTGCCTTTTGAATCTTCAGAAAGTCCTTGGGGTTTTACGTGAGCACCTGCCATCTTGGCTTAATCTCACACTAAAAATGGTTTTGTGATGTCAATCAACGCACATTCTAGTAGCATTTCTGCTTCTGAAGTATCAGTCGACGTCATGTGCATGCTTGGCGCCCTCACTGATGGGAGCGAGACCTATCTAACATCTCTGCCGATGTATGGGTCACGGCGCCCGGTTGATTAAGCTCAACTCCACGCCAGGCTCCCACCCAAGTTCAGCAAGAAGATGTCAGCGATCATTCACTTACGTGAATCATCGCTGAATCATCCCACACTCACCAGGATATTCACTCTGCCCGTGATATGGGCAACTGAAACTACCACGTTACTCCCCCAAGGACCTCAACAGTGTTGAAATGGAAGAGAGCTCCATGGGCAACCGATCCCGTGGTGTCAGAAGACCATTGGTCAGGTTTTCGTTGCCAAGGCTATTGCATAGCCAAGGCAATTTCAGTTAGGCTTCATGTGCTATTGCATAGTCAAGGCAACTTCAGTGAGGCGACTCGTCAGGAAAACGTACCAAAGAAAGAGTAGACGACTTAACTCAATGGCCGTTCTTCAGTCCACCCCCCGCTGCGGATATCGATTTTTTTTCGAACCTTACGCCAATCGCTGCAATGTTGCCAATATTGACAATATAATTAAGGCCAGTTTGATGCTTTATATTTAGTTTGTGCACCAACCTATGTATATTGTAATACTTCGGACTTGTATTTAAAGAGATCTGGACTCACCTTTGACCACTCATGCAGGGTGCGAACAATATCGTGACATTAATTTTTAACGAGAAGGAAAGTTTAAACAAGGACTATTGCTTAATTTAATTAATGCTACGAATATCAGGAAGATTTGTTTAACCGGGTTAAATAAAGAGCGAGGCTAGCTTGTTACGCGAGAACAATTACCTGTGCTTACTATAAGAGTTAATTAGTTTAAAAAAATGTCTTTAGGAAATTCATTCGACTTAATTTTAATTTATTTGGAAAACAAATATGTTAAATTAACAATAATAACTATAACAGATCTATTAAAATAGATCTGGATAATGTGTTTCTCTTAACGAAAATAGTTAACTATGTGCGAGTATGAAGGCCGTTATTATTTCTATACACGATTTAACTTTTACTTATCTAATTCGATGATACGGCGTGAGTAGCTGGTATGAGGTTGGACGTGACTTCTACTTTAGTTATGGGTGTTTCGGTTGTTCATAACATTCCAGAGAAACACTTTGTGATCGTCGTGGCTCCGCAATCCTTAACCCGCGAAGATGAATACATTTCATGAGACCTTCAACACTAGGCAGCGTAAGAGCTCTGGAAGCTCTAATATGTTTTCCTGGAAATATAAAATTGCCGCCAATTGTCACAAATATTATCAAGTGCGACGAACAACATTTAAGTTCACGCATAGGGATTTCTGGGTCGTAACAGACACCAAGACAATATTTTGGACTATTCAAAAATAATTGAATTTTTATATAAACTTCAAATATGTTCAAATCAAGTTAATAAATGTTTTGTTTTACTTCTTTGTGACTTTCCCTGATTAATAAAACTTGCTTGCGGTTGAAATCAGAACAAGTAGGTACAATGATGTTATACTTTGAAAAAATTGCACTTGCATTAATTTTCTTCAGCTCACCGCATTAATTTAGGTTCTGAGAATCGACACTCTTTTCGATTTTTTTCGGTTCAAAACTAAAATCCTTATTCGATTCAAGATTCCTTGCATCACACTGTCACTTTACGAGGACGTAATTGTTGCTCATGAACTATTCTGTTTGTTGGATTTTGAGATTAAAATGAGATTAAAATGAGTTTCGTCAATCATTATGATTAAAAAACACCAACAGAGGTACTTTATTCTTCTTTAAAACTATCCTGCTCCTGCATTCTATGAATCTTTTTGGCTGAACATTCGGTTCGAGGACAGCCATGAGACCGTTTATCTGTACATCTCCAAATTCCAATAAATTTTCGATCAAACACGTTTGTGATTTCGTCAGCTGAATACTGATTTGATCCATACGCCACTTTTAAATTTTTGGGCTAGAAATGCAGTTTTACGTTTTCGATTATTCGCTTTCCAAATATCTATCCCAAATTCTTCTACTTCTATTTACTGCCGAGATATTGAGTGTTTACTTTGGTCCATCTCCATCGATTTCACCAATTTGAAGTGCAGCCTAGTCCATCTCCAAGCATATTGGCGTTTGGCCATTAAGACATATATTATCATTTCTCTTTTCTGCAATTTTTATAATGTTACATAATCATACGTATTAGAGGTGGACCGTTAAAGCTTGAACACTTCTTTTGTGCTATTTGGGTCCATTTCCATTGGATTTCAGTCAAAAAGTGCGTATAACAACCGTGTACATGAGCATAGCATTTCTGACGTTGAGGATAGAGAGGCTTTTCAAAAATAACTCTTGGGTTTTCCGAGCCCCAGATGCGACAATTTTACATGTTGACGAAGCCATCGAGGTGGAAATGGGCCTCATCACTCAAGATGAGTTTTCGATGGAATTCCGGATCATTTTCATGCATTTCAAGGACCCAATCAGCAAAGACTCGACGTTGTTGATGATCGGCCGGCTTGAGTTCTTGTGTTAACTGAACTTTATAAGCCTTAAGACCCAAATCTTTATGCAAAATACGGCGTAATGACGTTTGTGGAATGCCTAATGGACAAACGTGGGTTTTCTTCAACACTTTCGGCTACAGCAGCAATGGCTGTTCTTGAGCGACGTGCACGGGTTTTATTCTTCACATCACTAACTTGTCCTGACAGCTCGAATTTTTCTACCAATTTCTGTATTGCGGTCCGACAAGGTGCTTCACGACGTCCCAAAAATGTTCGAGAACCGTCTCTGCCACATTTTCACCATTTTTATAGTGAATTTTAATAATTTCAATGCGTTGTTGAATCGTGTATCGTTCCATTTTTATTAAAGGCGTAGTTTCTACTTGTCAAATGTCAAAAAATGACAGCTCCAAAAGTGACATCTACCGAAATAGCGGGCTAATTAAAATAACACCTCTTATTGGAGAACCCTTTATAAAAGTGAGAGAGAAAGATAGAAAATAAGAGCTTCATTGAGTTTTATATTTTGTGGTTTGATTCACTTGTGAAGAAGCTGTCGACATTGAAGGATGTATTAAAAGCAAATTATGAGCTCAACAATCCCGCCTATGTGAACAGAGCTCTTGAGCTGGCAAGTACCAACTTTAATATATTTTTAATTTTGTACCCCTAAATATGTACTTTTCAGCATGCAAAATGAGATTTTTTAACACTAATTTCATTTTGCATTTTTTTTTCTATTTTAACCCTTTTCCCATTTCATTGTAATTAGCGGACGATATTGATTTGGTTAGTTATCTTTGACAAATAATATGAAATATTTCTGAGTACTCTAAAATTGTTGTTAGATGTTGCAGATGTGGACGAGACCAGGAGTAATGAGCATATGCGGGAAAGTCATAATCGAGAAGCTTACCGCCAAATTCCAGGTTTTAGGTTATACACGGCAATTTAACATTTGTTACTGCTTGACATAGCTTTATATTATGTTTCTTCGCTTTTAGACAGTGATATGTCTTCTCCAAGATTAAGAAGGAAAAGGCAAAGAAATACTGATCTTTGGAAAAGAAATATCAATAAAAAATTTAGACAGTCTGGACATGCGTACCACAATATAAAAAATTTAGAGATCCCTGCCAGGTAAATTAAAACTCCTTGTAAACCTACTTGCTACTTGCTTTGCACGAAAAATTTCACTGAGAGCGACAGAGAAACTATTTTTAATCACCACTGGAACCTGCCTGATAATGAAAAGACTAAGTTTTATTTCAAATTCGTTAAAAGGTAACAGCGACATTGTCCTTCAAAACCAGAAATTGACAAAAACACTGCCAAAAATCCACGAAAAGACAGCAAGCAGCATTACACATTTAAATATTACTTACAAGCTAATAAATTTATAGTGTATGTTTGTCGGCTTTTCTTTTTGAACACTTTATGTATTAATAAGAAGCATATATATTACGCGTTCAAACATTCAGTAGATAAGTGTTTTGGAGCTCCATTAACATCAAGAAAAGGAAAGCATATGAAAAATGTTGGAGGAAATTCATGAACACATAGAAGTTTTCCGACGGTTGACTCGCACTACTGTCGTGCAGGAAGTCAAAATGCGTACCTTGAAACCAATTTAAATTTAACAAAAATGTACCAGCTATATGTGGAAAAGTATAAAGATCCAGTAAGCGTTTCTATCTACAGAAAAGTATTCAACTTTGAGTTCAACATGTCATTTAATAATCCTAGAAAGGATATATGTGACAGATGCTACCTCTTTAAAAATACACCACATCCTACAGAGAAGAAAATATTTGAAAATGAAGCCCACGTAAAAGAAAAATTATTTTGTAGAGGGGAAAGAAACCTAGATAGGAACAATATTAATGGTGACCATTGCGTTATCTGCTATGACTTGCAACAGGTTTTATGTTTTCCAAAAGGAAATGCATCTTGCTTTTATTATAAGCGCAAACTAAATGTTTTCAACTTGACGGCCACGGCAATACTCTTCAATGGTTCTAAAAAAACTTTCTGCGCAAAGTGGACAGAAGCACATAGCGGTCGAAGTGCAATGATATTAGCAGCGCACTGATAAAAATATTGCGACAAGTTTTAGAAGATCACGCAGCAATAAGTAGAATAACTTAGTGGAGCGACTCTTGTGTTCCACAAAATACGAATAAAATAAATGCAACTGCTCTTAAGATACTTTTATGCTCTCATCCAGAGATAAAGAAGATCCTTCAAAAGTTTTCGGAACCGTCCAACACACAGGAGGTAGACTGTACACATTCAGCGATAGATTGTGCCTTAAAAAATGTGAAAATTTATAATCCTTTATACTTGATAAGATTATTAACAGGTATAAATTCCGGAAAAACAAGACTGAAGATTTTGCAAATGAATCCACGCGATTTTAATGCATATTCGATAGCTACTGGAATGTAGGATTATACAAAAGTGGAATTTTCTAAAATGAAGTCCATTTTCGGAGACAGAAAATAAAATTGTATCATTATATAAGAAGGGGAATAATAGATCTTTCGCCACACCAAAAAAAAAATTTTATGATTAGTGTTTCGGTTTTGCCTAACAAAAGAGTAAATAGCGGATGTAAAAAGCTTACTAAAGTACCTTCCAGATGTGGATCGCCAATATTTGTATGCCTTGCTAAATACATCTAACTAAATATGCAAAAAATATATTTACAAGTAAAATTAAGCTTTTGAACAATGTTTATTCTGTGCTTCCTCTTTTTTTGCAAATAAAGAATAATTTTGCTGGAAAATATTTACTTTTACTTTTACTGCTAAAATTTATAGAAATTGAGTAGTAATGTATAAATTAGGTATACGATTTATTCATGTCATATTAGTCGATATACAGATCAATTATGGTCCGTAACCTACATTTACATAACGTTTTTGTTTCGCCCTTTGCACGTGGACCATAACAAGAAAATGTAGACTTTTAGAAACCTGTTAATAAGTTGAATAGTGAATTAATAAATTTCACAAAATTAAGTGACAAATATCGTAACATATGCTTACGAACATTTTAGAAAATTTTTAATACAGGTTTAGTGACTAGTTTTCCGCTGGTTCACTTAAAACATAAAAATCGATTTTCGGCAAATATGAGGTTGTGGCGTATGGACCAAATCAGTATCAAGCTGACGATTTGTACGAATTTTTACTTTTATCAGATTTATCACATTTGGTACCACTATATCTGCCTGTTATGCATATTGTAAACTGCCAATTCTAGATGTTGAAAAAATTAATGTCATTGAAGAGGTCAATCTCTTAAAAGTATCCTGGAGCATTTGAAATTTGTAACCAGATAATGGCGATGAATAAAGCAATAATCAAAAATACTAATCATATTCAATTATATTCATTACATGATAAATCTTTCATCCATCTTCAGCCTAAACATTTTTCCCAAAACAACTGTTGCTCAATTTTCCATAATATTGTGATCAAAATCTAATAATAAGATTTGTGTTGATGCTATACATATTCCGAAAAGTGTAACATCAAAGTTTATAGAGCATAAAACTAATAATGGTAGCCACATTTTAACGATTTCCACCTACAATCTACCAATGGACACTTTACTTTAGCTCCACTAAAGTTCATTCTTTAAAAGGACACAAGTGTGTACATCAAAGCTGTCTTGTTCCCTTATTATAATGCAACTCCTCCCAGCTTGGAAAAAGCTCATAAAAGCAGTAACTGTCTAAAAGGAAATAAATGTTAGAGCTGAAGCCATAATTTCTTCATTCAAAAGGGGCGCAATAATACTCACATCCATTTAATTTTACGATGCTTTTACGAACTACTTTTACACCTTCTTCACCAGTTAAGGAGGGAGGGAGATAGAATGTAAACCATAGTAGAACAATCGCATGAACATTACTGTACAACATATACAGCATACATACATAAATGTAGATTAATAGAGAAATGGAATTAATCCAAACATCTCCCATGAACTGAAGTGGTACATGATCCTCAAAAGCATACTTCAGGGGCCTATATTTGTGCAATTAAGTCTCATCTGTAGATTTTCCCAGCATAATATTCCATCACATAGTACAGCAGGCTGAAAATTACAAGTATTCTGGCTGAACCGAACTGAGTACCCTGGTTGGATGGATGGTGGATGTTGTAAGGTGCCATAGGAGGAGCTCCCAAAAACATAAAAGTCGACAGTTTTACTGTCCAATTTTAGTCTATCGTTTGTTGCTCCACGTTTTTTACGAGATCGTTACTTGTCTACAGTTCGATGATAATGTACTTCCTCTCTTGCTCATATTAATAATGTCATCGCATAGAGTCATATTTTACAAGCTGCACCATATTTAATAGAATGCTGTAGAAGAAGAGTATTGGACAGGGGAAAGAACAATCTAATTTTTCTCGCTTGTGAATAACAAAATTATAAACAACAACGGACACAGCAGTTCATCATATAATTAAACTTCGCGCAAATGGTTCAAATTTACGCGGTTTATCTGCAAAATGTAGTTGGAATAATTTTTGAAATAATGGGCACATTCTAGCTGTGATTAGCGAAAGACTGGAGTATGATGTACATCTTTGTTAACTCCCACGGTTTAGTTTTTATTTTTTTTTTATTTGTTCATTGCTTAATTAACTCTCCGATTCGTAATTGAAATTTTACTCTACAACATACGACAAATTTTTCCATTAATGTGAGATTTTCCGACAAAATGAATACACCATAAGTGTGGCACCAAGCGGACCTGACACCTCTTCAGAACTGATATAGCACTTGATGAGCCTTCTTTAGTTACACAACACTCTGGCGATATATGGCTGGTCTGGTTATACTTAATTCCCGAATAAATTATGGGACTATCAGCTGAGCCGTGAATGGGATGAAGGGAATTGGTATCAGCTTACCAATTTCATTTTTATGGGACAAGAAATACCTCATAATTTTAGGTTTGTGTATGTACATGAAATCGTTAATTTGTTGTCGAATTTCCTCTTGTCATACTTTATTGGCGATTTGCTCTCAATAGGTGGGTGATAATAGCTAGATATCTGATTTCTTTTGTTATTGAATTACAAATAGAAAATTTTTCCTCTTGCACTACTTTCATAAATATTTCTTTGAATTTCATTATCTATTCGTTAGGCGCGTATCTAGCATTGAAATTAGGGGGGGGGGGGGTCATCTTACATATTACAGTGAGCAAAAACACAACACCCGGAGAGCCGCATTAAGCTGTGTGGATTATGTGTCATTTTTTAATAGATTTTTTACTTTTTTACAAAAAGTCAATTTTTTAATAGAACAGAGTAGTTTAGGGTGCAAACTGCAGGAGTCATTTAAAGCAAACTTTTCTCAGTTTTTCACACTGGCATATATAATACGGACTGCTCGATATGCTATTTCACGCGGATACAATTTTTTGTGTCAAAAATAGTTCTTATGTCGGTGCCAACATTGAAAAAACCATTGGCGGGAAGTTGAAAAGTTCTCTCTCAGTTGGTACTTGGTGCTTAGACCGAAAGAGAACGCTATATAGAAGTGAGTCCACTTTCTGCATTATATTTCAATGGACGTAGTCAGTCCATATTATACATGTCAGTGGTTTTACATAAGAACGCTGCAAACATTTTAGAATGTTATTCTGGTGATTGATTCACTCTTTCGGACAGGGGCACAAGCATTCAGTTTTCTTAGAAAAATCTGAAAATTTTTGTTTAGATTTTTCATGCACTATTGGAGGCAGACAATGGTACCAAAGAGTTATATTGATTCAGGTGCCTTGGCTGATCTGGGTCGCTAAAGATATTTATGAGCGTTGACAACCATACAGTTTGTTTTTAAAAATTTTATTGAACATTTATCATTCGAATTTTTATACACTATTGGTTGCTGAAAACGATCAGTTGGATTGATGCCACTAAAATTGATTCTACAATTTTTCCGGTTAGACTATAAAAATAAAAACCATTCGCTTTCCTCTGCCTGCGGTAGTTGCCGTTACTTTGCTTGTATTTACTTAATTAGTTCAAGTAGTGTTGTTTAATTTAACTTCGCGTTTACTTTTAATTTATAGGAGAAGAGTAAACTTGCTACACTAGTTTAGCGATGGAGGTAGAAATAGTAGCGAAAGTGGAAAGCAGAAGACCATTTATAACTTTTTTCAGAAGAAAGGAAGATCAGTTAAGTTCGCATCAAAAGAAATAGTCAGTGAGATATCATGCATTTCTTCTCCTATTCCTTTGAATTTGAATCAAGGTGCAAGCTCTCACTCTCAGTCATTTACTTCAGCCGTGAGAGAATCGGTTGCATCACATCTATGTCTTTGCTCGAGAAAGAGTATCTGGATATGAGTCCTGAATGTCTTTCCACTCTGAGATGGATAATATTATCGACAGGTTCTCCAAATCAAACGGAAAACTGAATTTTGTGATATCTAACTTAAATATGATATACAAAAAAATTTAAAAGCGACTACTTCCGACTTTTTCCTCCCCCTCGAACATTTTTGTTGTTACTTTTATTTTTAACGATTCATATCCTCTTGTATTTATGATTTGATTTAGAATAGTTAAAAATTAAGTTTCTTAAAATTCTTCAATTCTTCATCTTTGACCGATTCTAATAAGTGTGGGTTCGATTCCCGTCAGGGAAAAATAAAATAAAAATTTATTTACAAATTTATTTGTGCGCTTTCATCGTTACTGGTTAATGCCAGCTGAAAGCAAAACGTGGCTTAGTAGGCTAATGACAAATTAAGAAATGCATGAGGGAAAATCATCTGTCTCGTTAGGTCAGTGGTAGGAGCAGTCGCCGGCAAGCGGAAGGTCCCGGTTTCAAATCCCGGACGAGGCGGTTGTTTTTTCCTCTTGTATTTAGGATTTGATTTAGAATCGTTAAAAATAAAAGTTCTTAAAATTCTTCTATTCTTCATCATGAATTGCAGGCGTCGGAGTAAAGGGTTTTGGATAGAAATTAAAAACAGAGGCTGTATAAATTCGTGCTACCTAAATTCACAAAAAAAAAAAATACTTCAAGAGGACTTAAGTTGGAGTTGTGAGGACGACTTTAATCAACACCAACAACATACATATAAGTACATGCATTTTATAGTAATATAGCTATACACTATACCACTATACACCAGGCAAATCCCACTTGGTAACACCAGTTCTCTTATAAGGCCACTCACGCTACCTTCTTCCCCGATCGGTTGGTGATGAGCAGAGCTACTAACGCAATAATAGCCCTCAAGTAAACAGTAAACAAGTGCATGAATCATCGGGTAGTTAGTTAACCTTCAGACATGAGTACGGATGGTAGCCAGCACAGGGCGGTCGGGGAAGTTGGGTTTCGCTATCAGATGCCGATCGGTAGTACTATAGTTTATCAGAGCTTCTATAATAGCAATGAGAGATTTAATTTACAATCACATATAGCTATGATTCGAGTCATTCCCGTATGCAATGTAGAATGAAAGCTATCAACAACTACGCTTTCAATGAGTCTATAACTTTGGTACTTATATCAAGTTTTGGATTAAATCCGAGAAGCAATTAAAAATTTAGCCCATAGTAAATTAAATAGACTCCTAATCTTATTTTTTTTTAATTTAAAGGAAATAACGACTCAAACTTACAACCTACACAGACTCAAATAGTCTGAACAAATTTAAATTTTATAACAACCTAGAAATCTTACATGAATGTCCTCGTTATTTTAGTCTATCCTCTTGATTTCCACAAATTAATAGCATTGATGGTATTAGGAAATATTTATTATCTGTCCATTATCCTGTCACTGACCAGCAAAGAAAGGATAAAAGTGGGTGACATCTGAAATTGATTTTTTCTTTTTCATTCATTAAATAAAACAAACCTACAGGAAAAACCTGTAATGACAACAACCTTTATCACAGAATGAACATAGAATTGATGAACATAAACCTTCTTTTTTCTATAGACAATCATACACTATCCTCTGCTAAGATTATTGCAAGCGGTCAAAGAAAAATTACTTTTCCGTAATCTGAGGCAAAGATCTAAATCTGAAGTCTGCTGCCTTATTTATTGTCGGTGGTTACTTGTCTAATGAACTGTAAGATGAATTATACCACATGTTTCCATCATAGCAGTGTACGTCCTTGGTAGTTATACATTATATCTGCTCGGCAGTTGAGCATTGAAAAATTATGTGAATAGAGTTTAGCTAATGTTATGTAGTCAATAATTTCGTGCGGTCATCTGAGCGATTCACTTCAAAACAAAGCAAATGTAGAGAGATTTCCTCACTTGACACGAGACTCATTTAAAATAAGTTCGACCAGATTGTTATGGACAATGACTTTGTATAAAATATATTAACGAGGAGCAGTAGACTATGGAGCTTTACGTTTCCAAAACTCTTTTCAAGATACATTATAAAAGATACATTCATGAGACAAAAATAAAGATTCATTCGCTTTGGCCCTTTTTACTGTCATTCGCCTTTTATTCTGAACAATAGCGTAACGAAAAAGGCCCTCTCGTAACCACATATGTAACTGTCTGTGATACTGTCTGCAAGCTAAGTCAGAGCCCCAGTTATCCTAAGATCGAATTTCATTTTATAAGAGAATACTGGAGGCTATAAATTTCGTGATACAACAACGGCATATATCTTACCTGCCTGTCCAAATGTCGACTTTAGCCACCTTGAAAGCAGAATTTATACACGGACTCCTGCAATTCTCAGTTAGTCCCCAGTTCGGTACTATCCATCGTCTCAGGGTAAAAAGTTCAAGCAAGAACATATTCGGGCACCAACATCAGCAGGGGAGCAGAGGAGGTACCACAAAATAAGAAAAATGTAACAAAAATCTTAAATGGATGAAAGACACTGAATGGACAGGAAAGTTAAGGAAGAGCCTACAAATCACTCACTCATTGAATAAAATTCTCCACTTTCAGTATTTTTGGGGAATCATGAAACATTTTGGTGACTGCACTTGACATATTCTGGGACTTTTTGGATATCCATCCGTTCTGGTTCAGATCAGACTATGCCCGGAGATGGTGTGTCCACGTCCTATATATATCTATACTGCTGAGAGGATGATGAAAGATTTGTATGGATAAAAATGTGGATTAAGACCAAAGTAAAGTGTCACCATAAAACGGATACTCTTATGCATAGCTCCATGAAGTATAGTATCTTTGTTTAAAATTAATGCTGGTCAGAGTAGATGGGCGGTCGGTGATGCCACCGCGTATATTTTGCAGTTTCTGCCACCAGTATTTGCATTGCCCGGAGAATCTCTCCCCAGAGGGCGTAGTTCCTGTGCACACGGGAACTTGTCCATTTGGCGAAAATTTATGCAAACGAGGCACGAATTTCAGTACAATTGAACCATTTTTCATCCTCCTGGTATTTGGGATATTTATGGTGAGGATTACGTCGAGAGTGGTGGTAAATGGACTTGGAATGGCCACTAGATATGTACAAACATGCATACATATATGCATGTACTTTAATGCTAGCCAGGTAAAATAAATTAAAATTTTCGATCCAGGTGAGGCAACCAGGCAGACCAGACAAGCA
Source organism: Dioctria linearis (assembly GCA_963930735.1). Taxonomy (NCBI): domain Eukaryota; kingdom Metazoa; phylum Arthropoda; class Insecta; order Diptera; family Asilidae; genus Dioctria; species Dioctria linearis. The sequence continues at coordinate 30,581,046 of OZ005742.1, forward strand.
AATGCATCACACACAATTGTTTATGGTCAGAGAGCGTTTTTCGGTTTTGATTGCAAAATCTCTCTCATTGCGGTTTTAATGCATAATGGAAAATGTTGCAAGATGAAGCCACCACACCGTCGCGGTCGTTATGCATTTGGGGCCGCTAGATTAATCACAGTGCGCGTAATACTCATTAGCCAACGTTCATCGAATTGCAAAATATTATTTTCTCAACACTAACTGCTGCACAGTACTGGATTAATTTTCATTTAGGCATTTACATAAATAAAACTAAAAGCATTTCTGTACGAAAACTTGTACTGGATCATCTGAATGAAAGTAAAAGTTATGATGATTGTTGTTGATGCATAAAGAGTCTGTCAGTTTTTGAACAGGTTTCACTTTTCATTCACATATTATATCGACATGGATAATTTGCAAATTATAATTTTATTTAGTAAGCAAAAATAAAAAAAAAATTCTGTAGAAAGTCCAAATCATTAGAGCTTGAAGAATCCATCAGACAGCAATCGATTTTTCATATAGGCTAATAACACCGATGCCCAGGAGAAAATTGATTGGTCATAAATCACAGATCTTTGCGGCGATTTATATATGTGTGCACAACGCCAATGATGCTTACTGACGATGATACATCTCCATTGATCGTTTCTCAGTTTTATTTTTTTTTATTCTAAAATCTTCGGGTCTTTGTTGTCCAGCATATTCTGGTGTGATCCTCTGCTTAACAGAAAATGCGGTCAAGTACACTCTTCATTATAATGTTTATGCGCATGCGCGAACGATCGATTTTATATGATCATATCATCTCAGCGGGTTCTTAGTAAATATACAGTCAAACGCTTACGTCATGCTCAGGGTATATTCAGGAATGATGTAAAATTTATTTAAATGCTGATTTTAATGGCATTCCTTATGCAATTAATCAATGCCATTAAGCATACCTTTCAGATCGTCGGAAAACTGATAAATGGTGTCCAATCTTGTTCCGTGCATTGCATCATCGCGAGTCTTGAGGGAATCATAAGATGTGTGGAAATTTTTTTAAAGTTTGATAAGCATCAGATTATTTGATTTGGGGTTTATGTTCTTTTGTATGATTTTTCTGTTTTTAGTATTATTTTTTTTTTATGGAGAGTATACCCTCGAATGAGTTTAATCCAGCTATTTGGTGGTAATACAAAGATTAATAAGTATATTTCAAATTTGAGTTGTATGCTCTACTTTTATTTAGTTCAGAAAACCGTACTTGTTTAAAGTGACTATAATATTCCATCTTCGAATACACATTAAGCCATGCTCACAACATTGATAAGTATCCTCAAAAGGAAAAGCATTTAAAAGTAAGGATGAGTGAGGTGTTCAAATTACACTTATCCCAGAGAGTATTTCATTTATAGATTATGCAAAAATTATTCAAAATTTAATTCAGCGTACAGCAGACGATAAGATATTTTTTATTCTTTTTTTTTCTACATGTTTTATTAAATTATTTCTTCCACGAAACGAAGCCGTTTTTTTTCTGAGCATATGACTTTGGTAATATAGCTCATTATGTATGCTGATCTCAAAAGATAAAATTACGCAACAAATTTCCGAATGAAAATCTTTACAAGATGATTTTAAGAAAATTGATTTTCTTGCCATGACATTCAGAATGAACTAAACGAAAAACTTATTGCTTTTCAGAGTTAAGTCTAGGGAGAAAATTATATGGTATTTAAGTTGGTCAACTAACTTCAACTAAATATGTAAGAATAAAAGATATACATAAAACTCGACATATCCTATACAAAATGATTTGAATGATTATCGTAATATGACCGACCTTTCCCAGGAGGCAGGCAGTTATGATGATTTGGACATTCATTTAATTTATTTACGAACATCAGCCAATGAGCAATTTCGATACCTTATGGAGGTAATTAAATATTTTGCAAATAAATTTGTTGACTTGAAGCAGAGCTGAGCAAGTACCAAAGAAAAGGTACTTAAGTACAAGCAAGTAAGCAAGTACTTACGTGCAAGTACTAAGTAGGGCAAAAGTATTAAGTAATAAGTCTTAAGTAACGAAAATATACTTTAAGTAGTACTTAAGTCCTATTTTACTTAAGTATTGTCCAGCTCTGACTAGAAGCACCAATATATTATCACTCCATAAATTTCGTGGTTTAACTCAATTATGTAGAATTTTTATTTGACAGCCTTGACAAATCAATAAAAGAATGGATGCATTTACTTTTGTCTATGTTGTCACCCTGCTTTAGGAGTACTAATGCAGCAATCGAGTCATCTATGAACAGTTCCTACTGCATGGGAAATGGTTGTTGTGTTACCCACTGCGAAGTAGGATGCACCAGAACGTTACACTGAGTTCAGGACAATAAATATTTTTCTTCTTTGCAAAGGTCCTAAAGAAAAGTATGGAGGCGCAAATTCAAGAATATCTATCCCGCAACAAGTTATTAGCGTGCTACAAATCGGGCTTCCGTCGATATCAGAGTTGTGAAACTGCCTTACTGAAGGTTACTACAGATATTCGCAAGGCTGTGGATGATGATCAAATCTCTATTTTGATAGAGTTAGACTTCACAAGGGCATTTGATTACGTTGATCACAGCAAATTTCTCCATAAATTGAAGGCTCTTTACTGGTTTTCATCATCTGCATCTGCTCTTTTCAGAAGTTATTTAATGTATATGTAGCAACAAGTGCAAGTTGGTAGCAATCATTCTAGATGCTTACCATTAAGATTGGGTGTGCCGCAATGCTCTATTCTTCTATGTTGATTATTGATCTGGTGGGTGTCGTTTGTGATATTCAACTGAATCTTTAAGCAATTAATTGTCATCTAGTGCGTATTTCATATTGGTCTGTGCAAAACAGTCTGGTTTTGAGTCCTCGTAAGTCCCAATGCTTGCCATGTCTCGTAATTTTCTTGATCTTGATGGTTTACTCCAGGTTAAGTTTGGCGACAGCGTATTACCTTTGGCCTTAGCCTATTCTGTACGAGTAGTTTTAAATGCCAATATGAAAATGCCACTTGTCTAAAATATACTCCACACTATGGCTTTCACCAAGTATTCTGCCATCGCAAACACGAATGAAGTTAGTTAAAACTCTTCCACTTCCATTTCTTACTTATGGCTCTGTAAACGGAAAATGAACTTTACCCTTAATTATTGCCTGAGGTTAATCTTTGGATTAAGACGGTATGATCATATATCACCATTTAGATCTCTACTATTGGGTTGATCATTAGAGTGTTAACTCAAATGCAAGATTCTAATTCTCATACTCAATTTAATTTATACCAGAAATCCTGAATACCTGTTTAATTATAAAAAAATGCGTTATAAAATAAATCAATAAAACATAAGGAAGCATAATGCCGTAATACCCAAACAAAGAAGTAGAGAAATAAATATACTAAGCTACTGTAACATGTAGCAAAATAATAAAATTAAATTAAAAATAGTAAATGAAAAACAAAACAAACACGAGGATAAAAACAAAATAGTTATTAACCCCAAAATAAATTTTTTAAGCCGAAAACTAGGATAAGCCAACCAAGTGAAAAAGTGTCAAACTAACCAAAGCCAATTACTCTAGTGTCGTCTAAGACCCACACGATAGTAACGTTAATTAAAATATCCTCCCTAGCACCCAACAAACAGCACAAATTACTCCAAAGAAAAAAAAAACGCTGAACAAAAAATACCAAGTAGTGAAGTTAATACTACACAAAATAAAAAGAAAAAGGGATAATGAATAAGAACAACCAATATAGAAATTAACTAATTTTGTTTGTTTATTTTTTTTCTCTACATAAATATTAACAGAAAAAAGGAAGAAGGACAGGAAAGATATACAAAAAATGTAAAAGAGAAAAAGAATTTAAGATTTACGCGCTGGGACAGGTTCACATCCAAGCGGCGACGTATAAAAACTCAGCCGTCGCTGTCCGCGCCTGCGTCCGGGCCTTCCCCTGAGAAAGGAGGGGTAACCGTGATCTCCTGGGGATTTCCCAAAGCGAAGAATCTGGCGTGTCAAAGCAGCACGTGCATAGACCATGTTCCCCTGTGATGTTGAGAGTGCCGCCTGGAATCAAAATAAGAGAACAAAAGGTGAAAATGATTCAAACAAGTCGAAAATAAAAACTTACCAGCAGCCACCCAGGACTGGCCCTGGTGGGGGTATAGGACCAAAAATACCCAATGATACTGTCCTGCGACAGCATTAGCACGCCAAACAGTAATCGGGCTCTCCCCATCCCTGTTTAACACCAATCGGATGGAGTCCTGCCATTCGGGTACCACTCGTAAGACGTGCACCTTGTAAGCAAGTGAGATGAGTCCCGGTGGGCTGCTGAACGGGTCGCTACCCACGCTAACTGCAAAATGCATGGGTGAGTTGATTCGTTCCCTTCGAATTATTTGTCTTGGCGGACAAAAACCACTAACGATCTAATTGCTTGAAATCCACAAATTCAATTGAGCCATGGCAGAAGAGTTTTCCACCAGGACCCATATATCGGTTACCAAGCCAAAGTAGCTATTTAGCGTTCACCAAAATAGTAATCCGTTACCCTCACATAATTATGATTTCATATAAGCTACTCATGCTTCATTCTGTCAATGGAATGAAAAACATACACCTAATTCTCAGAAAATATAATTGTCTTACCTGTTTGTCATGAGAAAGGAAAGGGAAACTTTTCAAAAAGGATGCGGTTGTATACATACATTCTAGAAAGAAATTAAATATCCTTGACAACTGCTTACCTATAAAAGCTAAAGTCCTCTTTGTAAATTTAGTTCTCGATATTTAATTGAGAAATATATTTGATACATTTCAGTGTTGGCGTTTTACTTGTTGTTCATGAAAATTTAGCAGTATTGGGCTTTCTCTCGGAAGTGGGTAGGGCACCTCGTTACATATATGTAATATTAGGCAGGATATAGCAGTACACATTTTTGAAAAGAAATCGTCGTCCGAGTATTGGTTTGTCGTATACGCCAAATTGAAAGTTTTTGACCTAAAAGGTGATTTATAGATTTTTGAGTGCGTTCTTTCTGAATCTGTGATCGGTTTTTTCTTAACACTGACATCCCTTAAAATCAGCAGTTGTAAATAACGGTATGTCGTAAACGCCAATTTTTAGAACGTACGACATTATTTTCTTGCAAATTTCAAATATTTTTGGCTGAGTATTGATTTGTCGTACACGTACATATAAGGGAAATATACGTGAAAGCAAAAAAATTTTTATTCAATTAATAAAAAATTGTTTTAAACTTTGATTGTCGTACGTGCTTATAATTTGCCTTAGTTAACTAAAAAGTATAAAAACATTGGTGACGGTAAAGAATACATTACCCTTTGGAGTGAATCCTGCATCGCGAAAAATAAAAACTGCGTCCTATATATTCTCCACAATCAGACTAATCTGGAAACTATTGAGCAAAATCCTCGACGCCAGGGCATGGGCTTAATTCAAGAAGTTGACGTCGCGTCATCCATAGTGTTTGTAGATAGAAACCTCAAAAATCTGGAAATCCATAGCTCGCTTTTACTACTAAGATATCTTAAGAAGAAGTGCTATAAAAATATCGCAGAAGCCGACAAAGTCCTGGACTTCCGATTTTCTTATAAGACCTTAACATTTCCTTTTGGTCTCAAAGTACTTTTGTACTCCTTCAAGGCAGTCTGAATTTTTAAGATAGCGAAGATCTGATTTATTCTCACTTCAATTTTGACCTTGGATACAAAACCACATCTTCACATTTTTACTAAAAAAAAACCACAAAGAAAACTTTCGGAACAGAGAAAAATTTGTTTAATCAAAAATTAAATATAATTCAAAATGAAAGTAAGTCGACTTCCAAAGCAAAAATTGCTAATATTAAAAGCTTTTTAGTAGGTAATATATGCCTGCAGTAGACCAAGAGTATTACAGAGCTCTTTTGAAAATAAATTAGATACTTCGCCATCTTTAACTAATTTCAAAAAATTTAATGTATACGAACTAGAGATAAGTTTATTATTTTTCTTATTTCATGCTCCGTCAGGAATTTGTTTTTGTTATATTTTCATAATAGATCAATTTGTTTATGCGATCCTTAGTATAAGTATCTGACATTCATAATAGATCAATTTGTTTATGCGATCCTTAGTATAAGTATCTGACAATGATTATTACAATGTATTAACAGTCAGGGCCGGACTGGGTCTTCGAACCGGGCCGGGGTAATGACTCCAAACCAGCCCTATTGGATTTTTAAAAATGACTTCTCTAAGGCAATCAACCCAGATTGTTCGGCTCATTCCCACTGAGCCCAGCCCAAGCAGAACAGGATAGAGTTTTCTATTCGCACGTCATTTTTGCACTCAATATTCGTTTGTCTCAAATGGGACCTTTCTAGCTGAACCGAGCAAAACACTGTTAAATATTTGCCAATCGAAGAGAAGGCGTCTGGAAAACGATATACGACACAGTTATATCAATGCTTTAACAACGAGCCAAATAAAACAACAAACACCTTTTCTTTGCATATGATTGTTCGTGGATATTCGTTTTGTCTCAACTTTCAGTCAAGTAGTCGGTGCGAGTTTTAATAAATATTTCTGTTTAGCTTTTCTTTTCGAGCTAGATGAAACAAAATTTTTATTTGGTGTTGCCTGGTTGGTCCACTGTGAATTGTAACCACACAAATGCAGAATCTTCTCGAAGCATTTTTGTTTTGCTCTACTTTTGACAGGTTCAATGCGAAAGCAGTCATAAAAAAACACTAAATTTGATATAAAATAAAAATATATTTAAAAAAAAAAAAAAACAGTTTTGGATAATACAAAAAATATAAAAACCGTAGAACAGATTAGCCAATTCTTATTGCATACAACGGCATAACCAGATACCGCGTAAGAAGGGGATTAAAATTAAGAAAAGGAACAAATACAGTATTAAGGCTAGGGCAGAATATCAAATTACAAATAAGTCTCTCATGTTTTTACACTTCTCTATCAGATTATTCAAAATTTCTTCATTTTTAATAGACGTTAAGTAGAATGTCTTTTTCGGAAGACATTAGCATAAAAGCCGCCAAATGATGTTGAGGTAGACAACTCCTTACTCTATTTAAAATAAATTTCAATTTAGAAAAGGACCTTATATATGCAACTTGTGAAGTGGAAAGGTAAATAAATATTTATATGCTTTTCTAGAGCAGGGTCTGCCTCATCATATAAATTATATGTTTGCATACCATAACAAATTATACATTCTTTGCAGAATGTTGATTCAAAGTCCTATTACCAAATTTCTCACAAGGGCGCATAGCACCAAACTTGGGTTTGGCCAAGAGAGTTTTTTGACAGCCATTTTATTGGCCTTGCATGTTCGCTCAATGCTCTATCGGTTTAGTTATCACTACAGTTCACTATATCAAGCCCCAATTTGCATATGCACTTGGCCACAATTTCGTACATATTTTTACCCTCGCCCAAAGTACAATTGATTAATTGACATAAAAGTAACTAAATGACCTTCCCTTTCAATACATTTTTGGCTTTGTCTTGCAACTTTTTCAACATGTTTTCACAATAAAGGATCAAATTTTGAAATAAGCCAGACATTTCTAAAATATTCCCGTGAACAATGTGCTCTCCTTTCAGTGCTGAGTATGTATGTGTCTTGGTGCATTTATGCTTTTCTAGTCTTGTTTGATCCTCCAGGAGTCATTTTTTGAAATCCGTCGAGTGATATGCGGGAATTAAAACAAAAAACCAAATAATTGAAAAGATAACGATCTTTTGTAAATCAAATCTAAACTGAACTGTGCGAATGTGGAACAGTCTACCATCTTCTGTCTTTCCTCCGGCATACAACTTGCGAAAGTTTAAGGGCGACATACATCGGCACCTCCGACGCTCTCCTCATATCCCTTAATCCTTTCCCTATCTCCTTCCTGCCACGCTGTGCTTTGCATCATAGGGTATCCCCTGAGCTTGGCTTAATAATAATAAAAAAAAAAAGATATCTGTATAAAAAAAAACAAATTAAGTGTTTTAAAATAAACCAACAACTTAGAAAACGGATTTTCCTCTTCTGTTGTACAAAAGGTGAGTGCTCTCTGTCCGGAGCACGGCACACATAGCATACAACAAGTGTCGTCAGAGAACGCTAAGCACACCCAAAAATAAAACATTTTTCAGAGCTGTTGAAACTTATCCACGATCTTTTTGAGACAGATTTTCTCGAATATACTAATTTGGCATTATAGTTACACGCAGTTACACTAAAACCTGTAAAAAATACAGAAATGTTGTATCCGCAGGTTTTAATATAGCATTTTTTAAATTAAACGAAACCCGTTTCGCATGGAATGAAAACTTTTTTCAAATAAAATGGAACTTGTGGCTCTGCTCCCATCGTAGCAGCGGCAGCGCTCAACTAGAGTATATGGTAAATATGTATGATCACCGTATCGGTCCCAACGACTGCAATCACCCGATCGCCCGTTCCCACAGTCCGGATCTGCTAACAGTATTACAAAATAAATTAAAGTGATTCCACTTAAACAAAGATGATATAATAAGCTCTCAAGCGTTTTGACGAATTTTTATAGCCTAGCTAGATGACGAAATCATAGGCTGTACAAGTGTGCCATTCCGTTGGTAACCCATAGAAATAATGATGATAGAGCAAAATGGATTGGACACCCACGCATGTCCGTCTCTCTGTCTTTCAGTCCTCGCGATAATTCGAGAACGCAGTCACTTAGAATGCTGAAATTTTGCACAAAAAAAAGGAAAGGATAACTTCGAAAATGGCACCAATCAAAAAATTTAGTTTTTCACTATATATTTGGACACTGCCTGAGAACGCGTCAACATTGAAAGCTGTAATTTGGTAAATTGAAATTTGAAAACTGAACTACATCGAGCAACCCCGTTTTGTTGCTGCCATTCAAAATTTTGGGTTTTCAGTTTATTTAGATTTTATCTTCATCTAGGGTATAATATTATTGGTTTGAGACGAATTGTAACTTGTTATCTTGTTATAATTTTATATGCGTACTAAAAAATGCAGCTTTGTTATATTGGCATGTTTTTTAACATTATCATAAAATTATTTAAATCTTGTGCTGTATGAATATACAAGTTCAAACTTTATTCAATATTGGAGTGGCGTACGTGCTCTTATTTTGTCGTATGTATATGGAGAAAAACTGTCCTTTCATAAGTTGGCGTATTCGACAAACTCATTCTGAATTAAATTAATTATAACTCCTAAACTACTTTAGTAGGTAAAATAGTTTAAGCAGTTTTAGTAATCTAATAATACGGGGTAATAATGGTACAAAAAAAACATAATGCTAAAATATTAAAAATGTGTTTTCCAGCATTGTGAATAAATCGAGTATACGACAAACCAATATTTGTCCGACGAAATGTTTTAAAATAAGGGCTTTTTTTTAAGTTTTGTAGTAGAATGTTTATTTTTATACCCTAGATGAAATCTAAAGGGCATACTGAGTTTGTCATTCCGTTTGTAACACTTCGAAATAATGACGGTAGAGCAAGATGAATTAGACACCCATGCACAAAATTAAAAGTTATTTTGATTTTTGCATGCCTGTCCGTGCGTCTGTCCGTCGGCATGTCCGTCCGTCTGTCAATCATCACGATAACTCGAGAACGCGTGTACCCAGAGAGCTGAAATTTAGCATATGGCATTTTAAAAAGAAAAGTAAAAGCCAGTTCGAAAGTGGGATAAATCTGGTAACTCTTTAGTAGAGTTGCCATACAAAAATTGCGTATTTCTCTACATATTTGGACACCACCTGAGAACGCGTCAACTTCGAGGGCTGAAAGTGTATACATAGTGTTTTCAAAAAAATAGTAAATATAATTTCAAAAATATACTAAATCGGGCAACTTCGCCCACCGCCCAAATAACTCAATAAATTTGTATATTCATAAAATTTTTTCTAAATTCCGATGCATAATTCAGGCTCATCTTCACTACCTGAATACATATTAAGGAAGTGCCCATAATTTATAATATTCTTTTGAGAAATAGTTTATCGAGGACCACATAAAGCATCAATTACCAAAAGGAGAAATGAAAGTTATCACTATTATTTGTCGAGTGATTCTTGTATAAGAAGTTTTTTGTATTACTATATTGCTCTGTGGCTATAAACATAGTCAGATAAAGGTTAATCGGCTCAATCAACCCCACGCATTTACGATAGCCATTTGCTTCTGCTAGCGGTAATTATTGTATCACTAGAAATTTCTATGTTTTTATTATGAACCTCAGAAGGTGTATTTCTAGAGGACCTAGTTCCCAGTTCCACTGAATTTAAATTTTTTGTTTTAGTATCTTATTGGCTAAATTCATCATGTTATAATAATTACTTATATAGATCAACTGATCAGACTATTTGAATGAATGTCTGTATGTAATTTCGTATGTCACCCAACTGTGCAAGTGTGACTTTTGAAGTGGTTTTGCGCATATATTTCTAGAACGGTTCGTCGGACAGAAAAATTATTATAATCAATTTTATATGATTTCGTATTCTGAAGAAGTTTTTAGTAGAATAAAATTAGAATATAGAATAGAATATTTGTATATTTGGAATATATACTATAAGATTAAAAAAAATCTTTTTCTTAGTACCAATTTGAATGAATTAAAATAATACAAGACTAACTAATCTAAATTAAATGTTAAAAAATACAACAACAAATTGGGAAACAGCAAATGATATTAGATGAAAAAAAAATATACAATAATAATAAATAAATAATTAATAATTAAGTCAAATTAAGATAAAAAACAAAAAAAGAACGAAAAAAATTATAGCAAGTGAGAATAAGAAAACTCAAATTTAAATAAATACGACAACAAAGATATTATCTGCGCGTACGGGTTATTATAAGAAGAAAAAACAACAAAGTAATTTGAACAATATAAGATCTATCAAAAACAGAGGTCTGAAAACGGGGGATTAGCAGTTTGTAACCTCTGGTAGAGTTCAAGGGTTGAAACATGGTCCTCAATTAAGAGAGCTGAGAGAGTTGTGTAGTAAGCTGAGTAGGAAGACTAATGCTCTACGCTTTAGACATATTTCAATAGAGCAACCTAGAAGTACTACTTAGATAGATAGATAGATAGATACTTAGATTTTAAAATATCTAGGACTGATCGTTTTCACAGTATACGTAGAAAATCTAAATCCCTATATGGCAACACCAAGAAGGGGTTGCCCGATTTAGTCCATTTATGCAAATTTATTTGCATTTGCTATGAAAACACCATGTACAGCTCTCTATGTCGACGCGTTCTCAGGCCAAATAAATAGTGGGAAACAAAGTTTTGGTATGGCAACCCCACGAAGGAGTTCCCCGATTCGGCCAATTTTTAACATAATTTTACCTTGTTTTTTTTAAAGTCCGTGTACAAAATTTCACATATCTAAATATAGGCGCTCTCGAATTATCGGACGCACAGACACACAGACAGACAGACACACAGCAAGACGGACGGACGGACAGATGGATATGCAAAAATCAAAACAAGTTTTAATATTGTGAGTGGGTGCCCAATCCATTTTGCTCTACCATCATTATTTCTGTGCGGTACAAACGGAATGACAATCTTAGTATACTCTACATATTTCCTCTAGGGAATAAAATGTGTACCCCCTGTATGTTGATTATTCTGTAGATGGAAATTTATTTATTAGACTTGACAATACTAAAGCTTTGGGAATCGGTTTAACTCTCGTTTCTCTTTCGCAGATCATATTGACTACATCGTGAACAACACCAACGGTTTTGTGAGGCGAAAGGTCTAAGGAATTCGATGATAATTATGTCACCAAATCTCTTTACTGTATCTTTGTCAGACCTGTTCGACCAACCTAAAAATAAAAGAAAAATTATACTGAAATCTAAGAAAGGGATCTTACCAGCATCTGGAGAATCAACAGATGCAAACGGTACCACGACGACCTGACATAAACAAAACGAATTAGAAAATTCCAGAAAAAATGTACTTAAACGTAATTTAAATTACAACAACAAACTTGTGTTTATATCGCACCTTGTAGGCAATATAAAAACTCAATAAAACTTTATGTTCTACAATATAAAATTTTACAAATAATAACGTATAAAAGACGTATACAGGGTGTTTCCCCTTAGGAGGTCCATAGAGCGGGAGGTGATAGTACTCACCTAGACGAACCAAAAATTGTATGGCAGGGGGGAGGGCAATATCAACCGTTTAGGAGTTACAGGGTGATTCATAAAAAAAGCTAGGTTTTCACAAAACACCCTGTATATTAAAAACTACAGGGCGTATGGTCACAGTTAAGGGCTCACTGTACGCAGAACTTCATGGCCTTTCCAACGACAGTCACCAGTCATAAAATTTGTGGAGGTCACCCTGTACATGTTCACAATCGTTAAAAGATTTAATCTGAGCGAAAAGTTTATTATCATCAGTATAAATCAAGACTTTGCAGTGCTTCACAACAGACACAATGTCTTCAATAGATAGAATAAAGAGCAACGGGCCCAGGTGACTCCCTTGAGGTACGCCGGACGAAGCTTTCAAGTCTCTAGAGATGGAATGCCGGAAATAGATTTGGTATGTTCTGTTATCTAAATATGACTCCGTTCATTTAAGGAATGTTAGGGGAAACCCATACTTCTCCATTTTAAGCAATATCACGGAGTAAGATAACTTGTCGAAAGCTTTACTAAAGTCAGTATAAATACAATCTGTCTGGAAGCCTTTTGCAAGCCCGCCATTAGTATCCGAGATGAAGTCTAATATGTTGGTGGTTGTAGACCTGCCCGAAATAACCCCATGTTGGTTTGAAGAAAGCAAATTCTTACAGGAAAATGATTGCTGAGATTAATTGATTGATTTAAATAATGTGGATATGCAAGATAATTTCGCAATAGACCTATAGTTAGAAATATCCTTTTTACTACCTTTTTTGTGGAAAGGTGTGATGAAAGACTTTTTCTACAGCTGCGGAAAACAACCACTGTCGAGCGATTTTTGGAAAATACATAATTCTCAGCGGGGCTACTAGGGAATCCCATCGGAACCCGTTGTGAAGTCATTTGGAAGCCCACCATTATGATCAAGTATATCCTCATGTGGAATTGTAGGAATACATAGTGAATGAAACGTTATGAGAGTCGTTCATATAACTAAAGTTGCTATTACGAGGTTGGAAATATGAAGAGGAAAATGCATTTTGAAAAAATGAAGCAAACATATTGCAAATTTCAGACGAAACCTCACTAGCAGAATCTTTGAACCATGGCGGTGACGTTTTAGAGATCCGCTGGCGCTCACGGGGAACATGAGAAGCGAATAAATCGGAAAGAATTATATAAAACTTAGAAACGCCTTCATCAACACTATTGCGAGACAGAAATGTGTTGAAATCAATAGAAGAGGTAAGTCTACTAGAAAGTTCCGAAAAATCAGCTTTTCTAAAATTGAAAAGGTATTGTGTTTCGTCACAATTTACAAGATTTTCGGTTTCAAGGCAATATGTAATTAGTAGAGGGGGGGGGGGGGTGATCTTTGTCAAGAGTAGACATTATAACTGAGCCGGGTTCAGCTAATAAATTCCCCGCGTCAGTAGAAAATACCAGGTCTAGCTGCATACCCATGTCATTCTTAACATTACTGATTTGGCTGAGACCAAGAGATGAAATAGTGTCAGGGAAATGTGATTCCCTTGTTGTCAAGTTATTAAGTGGAAGATAGTCCTCGTCATCTTCATTAAGTACCCATTGTATATTGAGTAAGTAGTAATTCGTCAATAGGTTCCATCTTACAATGGATAAAATTAGATGTTAAAGTAAGTAGGTCGGAAATATTTTGACCTTTCGCTACCTGAGTTCTTAAGTGTCCAATACGCCACTTTTTTCACTTTACGAGTTATATATCAATCTGTATATAATCGAACACGCTCTATTCATTTTTCTTATCAGTTTTGTGCTATCTGCCTTAGTTTGCGAGATAGTATTTTTGAATTTGTTCAATATCCCTGAAATTTCGGTTATTTTCAAACACTTTTTGTTCTTATTTGTCCAATGTCCAGTTTTTGTATTACTTTGGACACAGTCTCATACTGCCTGCAATATTTATAAATTTTGTGCTTAATTGTTTAATGTGCAACTTTTTCAGATATTAGACATTTTTTCAATTTCTAAAAAATAGTTAAATTTTATGCTTAAGTGTCCTATTTCACAATTGTCGCCTTAAGTGTCCAATATCATATAGAAGATTGACATTACTGTCAAAAAGTATAAATATGGGAGCCATTTTGAATTAATTTTCCGTCGTAGTCTAACCGTAGTTGAGTGAGGATCGTGTATGTGAAATGGCGTAATTGAAAAACAGAAGTAAGGCATTTTTTTTTAAAGATTATTTCTTATTAATTATTGTAGTTATTAAAAATTTCTAGAATGTCGAATAGTACTACTTCTTCCAGTCCTCCAGAAGTAAGTCCAACCTTACTCGAAATTAATCTTTCCCCAACAGGTTTCAGCGATGATTCTGTTGCAGACCCAGACTTTGTACCATCATCTCCAGAAAGACTTGCTGGAATGAATGACAGATCTGAGCCAAACGAAAATACTATTGAAGTTTTGAACACACCGAGATCTGTTGTCGGTACGAAGAAAAGACCGAGGAAAAGAACTGCAGAGCCGAATAATTGGAAAAAAGTCGCCAAAAAAACGTCAACGTGAACAAGGAAAGGAGTACATGACTGACAGTGGAAAATTGAAGCCAGCAAAATCTGTCCAAGCACCCAAGTGTGGAAAAGACTGTGCGTATAATTGCACTTCTTATTTCACGGAATCAATGAAACAACAAATTCATAGCTACTTTTGGACGCTTAACGATTCTGAAAAAAAGTTTTTCTACACAAAGCATATATCCATAAGTTCACCAAAGCGCAGGAGAGTCAACTACGAATCAAGAAAAAAGAAAACATACGCATACAGTCTAGCTGTAGGAAACAGCATGCAAAGAGTTTGCAAATCATTTTTCTTAGCTGTGTTAAATGTGTCACAACGTACAATTTATTACTTTTTTAAAAACAATTTTGACATTACAGTATCTGCTCCAATTCCGTCAAAGAAAGGAAAGCATATAAAGAAGAAAACACCTGACATCCAAGTTCAGGGTGTGCGTAGGCATATACAAATGTTTCCATGTGTTGACTCACATTACATTCGAGCAAAAAGCGAAAAACAATATCTTGAATGTGGTTTAACTCTCAGTAAAATGTACCGTATGTACGTGGATGAAAATAAAAGTAATCCTGTCAAATACAATATTTACCGAAAAATATTTAATACGGAATATAATTTAGCTTTTTTTAAACCTAAGAAGGACCAATGTGACATTCATGTCAAATATGAGAATATATGCAATCCCACGCCTCAAGATCAGGACATTTTTAATAAACATGAGGACCTAAATAATAAAGCAAAGCAGCGAAAAGCAGATGACATTGCACAAGCTTTCAATAATAAAAATATAGGACTAATATGTTACGACCTTCAAAAAGTATTTTCATTACCACAAGGTTTTACCGGAAATTTCTATTATAAAAGGAAATTTAATACTTTTAATTTAACAGCACATTGCAGAGCAGATAATAAAACATATTGTGCTATATGGTACGAAACTCTAAGTGGTCGTTCAGGGAATGATTTGGCGAGCGCTTTGGTTAAAATTTTGCAGTGCATTGCTGATAATAATCCAGTGCTAACACACTTCATTCTGTGGTCTGATGCTTGCGTTCCGCAAAATAAGAACAGAATAATGTCACTAGCCATTTTGAAGTTTCTTGAAAAAAACGAGCAAATAAAGACAATATCACAACGATATTCGGAGCCAGGACATTCCAGAATACAAGAAGTTGATGCTGTTCATGCTGTGATAGACCGTCATTTAAAAAACATATCTATTCATAGTCCACTTTCACTCTTGAGAAACCTGAAAGATATGAACTATCCAAAGGTATCTCTAAAAATCTTACAGTGTTCATCCAGAGACTTTTTTAACTATAATGCTGCAAGTGTCGGATTTAATTTTTCTGCTGTAAAATATAATTCTGTTAAAGAAATTTTCTATGATACTAACGATCTATTTCACATCACATTTCAAGAGGACTATGGCGAATTCGCTGAGAAGAAAAAGGTTCCTATTTTTATTAAAAAAAAAGTAAATCGTCAACAACAAACTGAACTCCCGAATGTTTCTAACTTGAAATCAACAACTGCCATGACCAAAGAAAAAATTAAAGATATATCTTCGATGCTTCCTTACATGCCTGCGGATGACGTGAAATTCTATAAGGCAGTTTTAAAGTTGCCTTAAAAAATGATACCAAATCGTTTATAGTTTTAAGTTCTAGTTTTGTTTACGCACTTACTTATATTTTATATGTATTTGGAATTTATTTTTATGAAAAGTTTTTATGTTATATTTTTCGTTTGTTATTTATTAATTCCTCTAAAAATGAAATATAGACTTATTTTTGTTTACCTAAATTATTTTATTTTTGTAAAAATAATTAATTTTACCTTCATTTATGAAAGAAAAAATACTTTTTTGTGATTTTATTATCAGTTAAAAAAAAAAAAAAATAAACGGTTTTTTTTTTACTAATTTGATAGAAATATGTTTTTTTTCTTAAAGGTCCAATATCAAATAGCCAATTTATATTCAAATTGGCGTATTGAACACGGAGCAAAAACATAATCATGAATCTTTTATAATTATATGAAAATTGTCCAATGTGCACTTTTGACTTTTTTTTAACTTCACCAAATTCTAAGTACGGGTCAAACCTAAGAGCGTTTTGAAACTATTATTTCAACAAAACTATTCATTTTCTAATATTAAACAATACTTTCTTCATAAATCTTTATTTTACTGGGTTAAAAATGTATTCAAACTTTAAAATTCGTTTTTCTTCCATTTCAACTTTTTGTATATTGGACACTTAAGAATTCAGGTAGCGCTTTGTCATCGACAATATTTATGGAGTCTGGAGGAATATAGCAACAAATTATGTATAAGTCATATTTCAGGAGAGATAGCTTAAGAGCTATGAGCTCAATATCGAGGGTGTTGGAGAAACAAGGAAGTTCAATTTTGTTGAATTGAACTTATTTTTACAGGCGAGAAGTACGCTACCGACATGAGCTTCCGAAACAGTATGTCAATCTCTTCTAAAAGTTTGATAAGAATTGTCAAGGATATCAGCATCGCGAATACCATGATGCAGCCAAGTTTCAGTGAAAACAACTATATCTAAGCAAGCTGCGACAGAGGATTTGAAGATATGTGCGGTTTTTGTCCGAATCCCCCTTCAGTTTTTTGGAACAACGTTGTTTATTTTAGGTTTATATCTAGATAGGCGCTCAGACGGTACAAATAATTTAGTTAAAGCGCCAGAAGGCCAAAGCAAGGGGTCTAATAACTTTTCCTGCATATTTGCTGAAACAATTCGGAGGAAATTCTGAGAGGAATTTCTTAAATTGAAATATAAACATGGCGAAATGATAAGTTATGGCAAGATTTAGAAAAACTTATCATAATTATGCGAAATTAATACTGATTTCTATGAGAAAGATGTCAAAAAATGCAATTTGTAATTTGACATCAATTGACCATAACGAAATCTTATATTGTAGTCAAATTAAGCCTGAAAATTCAAGAATTCATTTTTATGGATGCGAAATCGGAACAAAATTCTCTATAAAAAGGGGATTCATTCTTCATTCAGTCTTCTTATTTTCAAAGTTGTCAAAGTGCGAACACATGCTCTAGCATTCTTCCCACTCTTTGCAATTTTCTCATAGTGTCAGCAGCAATAAGAACAGAATTTTCAGCAATTTTATATTCTTCATCGACAAGAAACAAAAAGCTCTACAAGGCAATTATCGAAGCAGGAAGGGATTTTTGGTAACTTTGTTTGTGCAAATTCATCAGCTAGAAATTTTTAGACCAAATTAAAGGTAAAATTGCGAAATGTTCATTTGCTCAATTTCCGTTAAATTTCATTGTGTATGCATGCCAGGTGTTGGTCATACACATATGTATGAAATTAACAAGAACGATTGGGTTCTTATTAACTATTGTCTGCATTTCAGCAATTTTATTTTCTTTGCATTTATTTAACTAAATGAAATTAAACTTTCAAGCAATTATTTATTTAAAAACTATGTCATTAGGTCATTTTTACACAACACAATAATTGGAAACTAAATGTGCATTGAGTTCTAATCACTTTTAAATTGAGATACGTAGAAAAAGAAAATTTTGACCTTTAATGTATTAAATTCAAACGTAGCATAATTTGTCAAAATTGAAAAAAGAAAATTGGAGTAAATCATAGTTTTTTTGTATAATTAATTTTCTTTTGTTTTTATATAAGTGTAGACATAATTTGAACCATTTAACTGAAAATGAAGTTTATAAACGTAGGTACTAGTGTAAGTCATTTGACGTAATTGATTTTTGCATAATATTAGCATTTGTCTACTAAATAATATTTTTCCTTTTTATTTAACCGCTACACTCCACCAGAATATTTTATTGTAGCAGACGTAAATTCTCGTTTGTAACTGCAGTTTGTTCGAAAGTCAATTATTGGAATTGACAAATTTCATTAAACTGTGTCTTGCGAACGCAGTTTTTTCGTAGATGTCAATTATTGGAATTGACACATCAGCTGTGGTAAAACAGGAGGGTGACTCCGATCTTTTTGTCGTACTTGAACGTCAAAATATGCGCCAAAATCAAATGAACTTTTCTACAGATTTTTGTGTGTTTTTATTCACTCAGTAAGCCGTGCATGATGTAGAATGAACTGAAAATTTACATTTACCACAGTACACATTTTTTGTCCCAACCTCGGGAGCAGTTGACTAATTTGTCATACTTGTAACCGTATATTCTGACATTAATTCACTACAAATTTATTTTATTTATTTAGTGGTTGATGAAAAGGGTAAATTAAAATGAATATGGTGAATATAAAAGAACAACAAATTTGAGGTGAAATGTCAAAATATGTGACTAAAATATACGCCCAAGCTACGACAAAGAGATCAGAAATACCCTCCAGACCTATTTTGAAGTACGCTTGTTCTATTCGGGCTCCTTTTTACGTAGTACATATTAGTGATGAGAAAAGCCGGACATTTTGGTGACTGAGGTCATACGCTCTTTTAATATAAGCGACTCATGTAAAATATTCGGTCATTTGGGTCATTTGAGTCAGTTGGGAATAAATATCTAATACCCTAATATTATCTACCTCACAGAATCGTTCATGTCAGAGCAACGCTCAAAAGTAAAAGTGAGCCTTTAGTATCATATTTGCAGCCATTCGCAACTGATACGTTTGTAACTTCTTAACTGCTGAAATGTGGCATGGCAAGGCAACTCAGTTGGCCTCAAAGCAAGCATTCTCCGAATGATTAAATCAGTCTTAAATGCTGCACAAATTTGTATCCATTTCAATTTATTTCATTCTTTAGTCATAGAAGTAACTTTTCCTTAAGAAAACCCTTCTAAGGAAATGAAAATTACAAATCTATGTAGCTTTTCCTTAAGAAAAACCCTTCTAAGGAAATGAAAATTACAAATCTATAACACGAATCCAAATTAGTTGGCTTTAAGTATGTGTGCGTGCATGACTACACAAGTCCGAAGTCGATCATTGCAGGTAGAGCAAGAAAATATATAATAATATTGTAAACTATAAAGATTATCCAACATGTTTCTTTAATAATTGCATTGGCTTGGCACCCCTTTGCATACGTGTGAATGTGCAGAAGGATGGCAGATAACAAAACTATGATCTGGCAGCAACAAAACTTAATTCAGAAAGGATAAAATCAACAAAATAATACAAAAACTCACCTAAAATTACATGTACCTCCGCGTATTTACATCCATTTGAAATTACGTCAGTCAAACTTTTTCGCCGCAACAATTGGTACAAACGCTGCTATGGCAACGCCATAAGGAGTACCTCACATGACCGCCCTCGGCAGCTATAAAAAGGCGGCGAGCCATAGTAAAATCACCCATTTCCAAATCAGAGTTGATCTGATCAAGTCGTAAGCCTGGGAGTCTGTTCTGAGCAAAATCCTAATCCAAATTAGAAGTTGAATCTGAAATCCAATATAGAAGTTAATTCTACATACACAACTTGAGTTTGACTCAAGCCTACAAACAGGAGATAATTCTGGCTGTCCTAAATACTTGAGGTTGACCCAAATCTAAAACATAAGTTAATTCTTTCTACCCAAATCTTTCAGGTTAACTCAATCCTTATACAGAAGTTGGTTCTAGAACATTAATATTGAGGTTGATTCAAATTATTATTCATAGGATTTGATCCTAACGATTGCATAAAGTGAGCTTAACTCACGCATTCGTACATAGGAGTTAATTCTAAAATCTAGGCAAATTTATACAAAGGATAGCCCATATCTATTTCCAGAGGTTAACTCTGCGATGAATCTATTCAGATGTTGATTCTGACCCAAGTTAGAAGAAAATCCAACCCCACACGTAGCAGTATTCAATTCGCTGGACCCATAAAGGCGCACATGACTAAGCGTCACAAGTGCCATTACTGCAATCCCATACGCAGCAACATTCCGACTTACTGCATCACACGACTAACTTCACCAGTGCTGCCTCCATACCCTCACGTATCAGCACACCAAAACTGCACGCTAGAAGCAGAATAAATTAGTCGGCACCTTCTCCAAATCATTCACAGCTACAATACAAGTTGCTACGTAGTCATCTGTGCTGCCTCCATACCCTCACTTAGCAGTTCGAGCAAAATTTAACAATATTTGGGAGTAGACCAAGTAATCTCTCACAAATCATCCTTCTCGTGCCAAATCATTCACGCATACTCTTCTTCTTCGTTTCGGGAATAAAATACAATGGGAAGGGAGCATAGCAGTCCACAACGTTGGAGCAGAATGAACTTTTATTGAATTGTAAACTAAATGTTTTTATACCGAATTATCTTTTAACTTTTATTGCAACTTAGTATTAAGTCTGAATTGGTAATTGAATTGTGATGTTAGATATAAGATCTGGAAGTAGAACACTAATAAATTTTTTTTTATAATTTTGAACTATTAACTGAGTTGTCTATTCAAACCGGCACCCCTCCCCACGTGCACTAAGGAGAATTTTCAATTCCTTTCTGGATGCCTAGTAGCAACTTTTTGTTGTTTCTTACTCTGACGAATATATATAATGTGAACTAGGTACAAAAGATTTATATCAATGTAAAAAAATATTAGCTCAGGATCTAACTGCATGAATTAGCCCTGTAAATAAAATGTTTAAGATCGGTTCAAAATATGGCTTTAACAAATGAGTCAAGAAAAGCAGTTTCTTTTCTCCTTGAATCTAAGTGATTCATTGACCGATACGATTTTCAAATGGTGACTCAGGTCTTTTGAGTCAGTGTACTGACTCGGTCAAAATGACCGAATTGTTCACGACCGACCCATCACATTACACAGGTTCGATTCGTTTCGAATAAAACTGACTTCTTAAATTTTCTTTTCTATATTTTTTTTATATTTTCATTTTATCATTTCTTTCCATTTTTATATTTTTCGTTTGTTTTTTCGAGTTCCTCAATTTAGCTATTTGGGCCCTGTTGCTGAGTCAAAACCGAGGCTTAAAGCTTGCCGCCCAAAATTAAACGGGTTGTGTGATGGAATAACAAATAAATTTTTTTAATTTTTTTTTCGCTTTTGCTATTGTGCGCGAGAACCCAAAAATGACTAGCTGAACAAATATATATTAAGGTAGTAGGATTAACGGAAAAACGTATTATAAAATAAATCAAAAGGAAATAAGGAAGCATAATACCGTAATACACAAAGAAAGAATTAAGAGAAATAAATATACCAAGCTACTGTAGCACGTAGCAAAATAATAAAATTAAATTAAAAATAGTAAATGAAAACAAAATAGTTATTAACTGGGGTAAAATTATGCATAATAATTTTTTTCTTTAAAAAAACCCAAAATAAATTTTTTAAGCCGAAAACTAGGATAAGCCAACCAAGTGAAAAAGTGTCAAACTAAACAAAGCCAATTACTCTAGTGTCGACTAAGACCCACACGCTAGTAACGTTAATTAAAATAGCCTCCCTAGCACCCAAGAAACAAGTAGTGAAGTTAATACTATACAAAAAAATTTGAAAAAAGGGATAATGAATAAAAACAACCAATATAGAAATTAACTATTTTTTGTTTATTTTTTTTTCTCTATATAAACATAACCAGAAAAAAAGAAGAAGGACAGGAAAGATATACAAAAAATGTAAAAGAGGTTCAGGTTCACATCCAAGCGGCGACGTATAAAAACTCAGGCGTCACTGTCTGCGCCTGCCTCCGGGCCTTCCCCTGAGAAGGGGGTCTTCCTGATCACCCTGGCGATTTCTCAAAGCGACGAATCTGGCGTGTCATAGCAGCACAAGCATAGATTGTCCTCCCCTGTGATGTAGAGAGTACCACCTGGAAACAAAATAAGAGAACAAAAGGTGAAAATGATTCAAATAAGTCGAAAATAAAAACTTACCAGCAGCAACCCAGTAGTGGCCCTGGTGGGGGTGTAGGACCAAAAATACCCGATAATACTGTCCTGCGACAGCATAAGCACGCCAAACAGTAATGGGGCTAAAACCATCCCTGTTTAACACCAATCTGATGTAGCCCTGCCATCCGCGTTCCACTCGTACCACGTACACCGTATATACAAATAAGGTGAGCCCCTGTGGGCTGCTAAATGGGTCGCTACCCACCCTAGCTGCAAAATACATGGCTGAGTTGATTCGTTTCCTTGGAATTAGTTGCTTGCCGGACAATATTGAATTGACTAACGATCTAATTGCTTGAAATCCACAAATTCAATTGAGCCATGGCAGAAGAGTTTTTCACCAGGATCCTTATATCGGTTACCTAGACAAATTAGCACAATTGTAATCCGCCACCCTCACATAATTATGACTTCATATAAGCTAATCATGCTTCATTCTGTCGAAGAAATGAAAAACATATTCCTAATTCTCAGAAAATATAATTGTCTTACCTGTTTGTCATGAGAAAGGAAAGGGAAACTTTTCAAAAAGGATGTGATTGTATACATACATTCTATTTCATCAAAACAAACATTATATATTTGGTGAAAAAGACAAGAAATTAAATATCCTTGACAACTGCTTACCTATAAAAGCGAAAGTCCTCATTGTAGATTTAGTTCTTTGTTATTTAATTGAGAAATATATTTGATACATTTCAGTGTTGGCGTTTTACTTTTTGTTCATGAAATTTTAGCAGTATTGGGCTTTCTCTCGGAAGTGGGTAGGGCAGCCCGTTACATATATGTAATATTAGGCAGGATATAGCAGTACAAATTAGGGACCGAAATTGTTATAAGATATATATTAAAAATTGCTTTTTAATAGTGATCTTTCGACCAATTTTTTTTTGTTAACCTTAAACCATTATTTCACAATTTCTTCTATTTGGTGAGTTATCGATAACTTTTTTAAGTCTTCTCAATAAATAAGAGTTTTTCATCAATTTATTTTTATTGGTTATCGGATAAAAATTATTTCACAACTTTTTGTTTTTGGTTATGAAGCAAGGGTTATCAATAACCATTTTGATTCTTCTAAAATAATAAGAGTTATTTTTGATTTTTATTTTATTTGTTATTGTACAACCATTATTCATTACTTTCTTTACTGTTTGTAAAATCTGCAGACCTTGCTCTTTGAGCAAAAATCTCTATTTGCAGATATTAAGCAATACCCAAAAAAATAATTAGAAGGAAACACTAAAATTTCTGCACTAAGATTACACTCACTCATAGACCATAGAAATCCAAAACTTACCCACTTTTTTCATTGAAAAATATATTAATAATATATATAACACTTTCTTAGAAAAACCAATAAAATAAATATGAAAGTAACAACTTTGTTCTTTTTTTCCACGTATTATTTTAAAGTTACAGCACCATAAAATGTAGATATCTGGACCCGCACTTAATTAATGTACAACAATAGGTTTTCAAAAATTATTTTTTCTGAAATTTTTGACGGGTTTGTTTAATATTTGTAAAAATATTCCAAAGAGTAAGTTGCATGATACTCGAACTGCCGTAGTCTTTTTTCTCATAGGCTAGCTTACATTTTAAATATAAAAGTTTTAAAGTTTAAACCCATGCAAGAGTTACTAGCTTATAAGAACAACGAAAACGCTTAGGTAATCCAAACATATGCTGTGTTAAGTCAGCAATGAAAAAACGTTGTGGTTTCCAGGGTGATACACTATTAGATTAATATAATAGACTCGAGAAAGTATTAAGACTTGAAGCTGTGAAGTGCTTGAAAATAAGAACACCTATTTTCCTCAATGCAATGCTGTGAAGTGTCAAAGCAAATTTCGAAACGATGAACATAGTTTATCTTTACCCGATTTTATTCAAAACAGAAACGATATTATTAACGAGAGAAAAAATTATAGTTGGTCTAATTGTAAGACCAATAAAAGTGCACAAAATTACCCGAATTGATATGGGCACTTCTAGCATCTAGCCACAGGTTTGTATTAGCCAAATATTCACCATCCGTAGAGAATTGCCATCTTGCGATAGTAATGAGCAGATGCATTTATCAGTAGGTTTGTTTTGTGCACGGGATTTATTTTCAAAGCGCCATTGAAAGAGAAACAAAAGAATAACTGTCACCATTAATATAATATTAGAATTGGTCGATATCAATGGTCAACCAAACGACGCTATTTTTCTACCACACAAATTCTTTTAGCTGATTCTTGTAAATTTGTCCATACTCAAAATGATTTCAATATTCATTTTCAGGATATTTTAAATCAACTCAGATCTAAGTCAGCCATATTAGATGAGTAAAACTTTGGTTTTTGCAACTAATAAAAAGAAAGAGAGAGGTATGCAATAACTGTTGAAAGTTTGGAATAAGGACAGACTTACAGATGTGAATCTTTAAAAAGACACAAAAATTTCTATCTTCTATAAGTTTTGAATAAAAAAACTGAAGCAATATTTTTTAATCAAAAACAGCAGTATAAATCTCTTTAATAGTTCAAGAGCTAAAACTAAACGAGAAAGAAAAACGTAATGTAAACTGTATCAATGAAGGTGCCATGCTGAAATTATATTTGAGGTTATTTATGTATATTGTTTCACATTACATTAGTTGTGCGCGATTTTACGTTAACTCGGGTTCATCAGTTAAAACCGTGTGCGCGTTACTTTGCGAGAATTGCAAGCACGAGTCAATCGCGATAGAGATAATGTATGTAGCAGCGACGCTATCAATGTAGATTTATAGGCACTTACTTTAGAGGGCTTTAAGCTTCATTAAATAAAAACTAAAGCATCTAGGTGGTACTAGAGATAAAAGTGATAGCAGAATTTTAAAACCGGACTCCTTTTTAATGTGCAACAATTTATAAGAATAGCCTAATGGAATATATAGGTAATAGAAACCCTGTCGACCAGTTCCTTGTGGATAAACCAACAAAGCAATTGAGCAACGGTATTTACCTCAGTGTCGTTAGAGAACGCTAAGGCACACCCAAAAATAAAACATTTTTCAGAGCTATTGAAACTTATCCACGACCTTTTTGAGCCAGATTATCTCGAATATATTAATTTTCCATTGTAGTTACTTTGAAAGCTGTCAAACTGTTGTAGTGAATGAAAACTTTTTCGCGTCAAATGAAATTTTTTTTCAAATGAAATGGAACTTGTTGCTTTGCTCCCACCGTAGCATCGGTAGCGCGAAACTAGAGTATATGGTAAATACGTATGATCACCGTACCGGTCCCAACGACTGCTAGCACCCGATCGCCCGTTCCCACAGTCCGGATCTGCTAACAGTATTACAAAATAAATTAAAGTGATTCCACTTAAACAAAGATGATATAATAAGCTCTCAAGCGTTTTGACGAATTTTTATAGCCTAGCTAGATGACGAAATCATAGGCTGTACAAGTGTGCCATTCCGTTGGTAACCCATAGAAATAATGATGATAGAGCAAAATGGATTGGACACCCACGCATGTCCGTCTCTCTGTCTTTCAGTCCTCGCGATAATTCGAGAACGCAGTCACTTAGAATGCTGAAATTTTGCACAAAAAAAAGGAAAGGATAACTTCGAAAATGGCACCAATCAAAAAATTTAGTTTTTCACTATATATTTGGACACTGCCTGAGAACGCGTCAACATTGAAAGCTGTAATTTGGTAAATTGAAATTTGAAAAATGAACTAAATCGAGCAACACCGTTTTGTTGCTGCCATTCAAAATTTCGGGTTTTCAGTTTATTTAGATTTTATCTTCATCTAGGGTATAATATTATTGGTTTGAGACGAATTGTAAGTTGTTATGTTGTTATAATTACATACGCGTATTAAAAAATGCAGCTTTGTTATATTGGCATGATTTTGAACATTATTTAAATCTTGTGTTGTATGAATATACAATTTCAAACTTTATTCAATATTGGAGTGGCGTACGTGCTCTTATTTTGTCGTATGAATATGGAGAAAAACTGTCCTTTCATAAGTTGGCGTATACGACAAACTCATTCTGAATTAAATTAATTATAACTCCAAAATTACTTTTTTAGGAAGCCTAGTTTAAGCAGTTTTAGTAATCTAATAATACGGGGTAATAATGGTACAAAAGAAAAAACATAATGCTAAAACATTAAAATGTGTTTTCCAGCATTGTGAATAAATCGAGTATACGACAAACCAATATTCGTCCGACGAAATTTTTTAAAATAAGGGCTTTTTTTTAAGTTTTGTAGTAGAATGTTTATTTTTATACCCTAGATGAAATCTAAAGGGTATACTAAGTTTGTCATTCCGTTTGTAACACCTCGAAATAATGACGGTAGAGCAAGATAGATTAGACACCCATGCATAAAATTAAAAAGTTACTGAAAGTCTGTCTGTCTATCATCACGATAACTCGGGAACGCATGTACCTAGATAGCTGAAATTTAGCATATGGCATTTAAAAAAAAAAGTAAAATTAAGTTCGAAAATGGGACAAATCAGGTAACTCTTTCGTAGAGTTGCCATACAAAAATTGTGTATTTACTACATATTTGGACACCGCCTGAGAACGCGTCAACGTCGAGAGCTGCAAATGTGTACATAGCGTTTTCATAAAAATAGTAAATATAATTTCAAAAATGGACTAAGTCGGGCAACTTCTCCCACCACCAAAATAACTCAATAAAGTTGTATATTCATAAAATTTATTCAAAATTCTGAAGCCCATTCGCATGAGACATTTTATATAATAGTTTTCCATGCATAATTCAGGATCATCCTCACTATCTCCACAATAACTAGAGACCGATTTTTCTCATGCACAAAACAAACTTTGTACCTGTTGCCTCTTTTCTGCCGAATACATATTAAGGAAGTGCCCATAATTTATAATATTCTTTTGAGAAATAGTTTATCGAGGACCATACAAAGCATCAATGACCAAAAGGAGAAATGCAAGTTATCACTATTATTTGTCGAGTGATTCTTATATAAGAAGTTTTTTGTATTACTATATTGCTCTGTGGATATAAACATAGTAAGATAAAGGTTAATCGGATCCATCAACCCTACGCATTTACGACTGCCATTTTCTTCTGTCAGTGGTATTTATTGAATCTCTAGAAATTTCTGTGGAAATGACTCTTTGGCAGCATTACTGACTTCCTGCGCTCAGGCTTGTAGAATTTAAATTCTTTCTATGTTTTTATTATAAACATCTGGAGGTCTATTTCTAGAGGACCTAGGTCTTAGTTAAACTGAATTTATATTTTTTGTTTTAGTAGCTTATTGGCTAAATTCATCATGTTATAATATTTATTTATATACATCAACTGATCAGACTATTTGGAACTCTCCATTAATTTATGAACGATTTTATTTATGTATGTTTTTGCTAACTTAGAACTTTTACCCGAGCGTAAATTATATGATGGTGGATTTGTCCGTCTTAAGATGTACTGAAGCAACGAAAGTCAGCCATTGGAATTATGGATTTTTTTTTTAGATAGTACGGGCTATTCCAATAACTGCCTTATTTTATAAAAAAAATCTCTTGGATCAGGATCATCACATTCTAATTTTTTTTAAATGCGTTGCTTGACTAAACAAGTAGAAAAGCTAGAATTGGTCTAAGACCAATTCCTATGATACTCTAGATCAGAGGTTTTCAATCTTTTTTAGCAGCGCAGCACTATTTTATACTCGTCACAAATGCGGAGCCCCAGTATTAAAAATAAGTTATAAATAATAGATATTACATAATTGCCTACTGCAAACATTTATTTTTTTTTACCAAAATATACTTTAATACAAAATAAAAGTTTAAAAATTCAATGAGAGCAATGAGCTTGCTTCAAGTTGCACATCGCTTGAAAACCTGGTGTTATTGGTGATCATTGTAATCTCATATCATCCTCAACATTCAATCTGCTTCTGTATTTTGTTTTTAATGCACAGTATTGTGAAAATCCTGATTCACAAAGATATGTCGTCGGGAATGGCAATAGCTTTTTAATTGCACGTTTACAAACTGCAGGATACTCTGCAACTAATTGCGCCCAAAAACTGGAAATATTTGTACAATTGAACTTTTGCTTGAGCGTTGAATCTGTAGTAATATCTATTAATTGCTCACGTTTCTTGATTGGCAAATGATCAATTTGCAATTTAGCCAGTTAAAATTTTCATCTATATTTGGAAAGTACTCCTGAAACGAGTGTTTTAACATTCTCAGATGTTCAACGACATTCTCTTTAATGACATCAGACACAAGAGTATTCGTTTCCTTTAAATAATCGTTAAGATTTTCAAAACTCTCAAATATATACTTCTTTGCTTGCTGAATCCAAACTTCAGTTTTCAATTTAATTGCTGCTATTTTATCTGTAGTCGTAAGGACTGAAACAGTGCTACCCTGCATTGAAAGATTTAGTTCATTCAACTTAGTAAAAATATCAGCAAGGTATGCAAGCTGGGTGCAACCATGAAATATCTGAAATACATTCAGCTAATGAAGACTCTTTTTCAGAAAAATGCTGAAACTTCTTTCATTTGGAACAATCGGACTAGCACCTTACCGCGAGATAACCAACGAACCTCTGTATGGAAAAGTAAGTTTTGATACCTACTACCCATATCATTACACATAACTCTGAAAAGCCTAGTATTCAAAGCACGTGCCTTAATTAAATTAGTTATTTGCATTGCGTGATCTAAAACCAATTTCAATGATACTGGCATCTTTTTACATGCTAGTGATTATCTATGTAGGACACAGTGACTGCTTGAACACTTCTTGGACACGGCCTTTATGTGGGAAACTACTCCTGCCGTCTTACCTGTCATCGCTTTTGCACCGTTAGTACAAACATCAATACATTTACTCCAGCTTATTTTATGGTCGATGAAAATTGATTTAAAACCTTAAATATTTCTTCCCCGTTGTATGGGTTTCGAGAGCTTTACAAAACAAAATATATTCCTCCAATTCACCTTCATAAGTATACCGGACAAATACAAGTAAAATTGCAAAATTAGCGACATCGGTACCTTCGTCAAGTTGGATGGCAATCTTAGCCTTCGAACAAGTTCCTTAACCCTGGAATACTAACCCGTTTCAATATTCGCTTATTGGTAACGCTGAGTAAATATTACTCACACACCAATAAAGTATAAACAAAAGAGCTGAAATATTTTAGCGGAATACAATAACAGAAAAATGAAAGAATAGCATTCCCGCAAGAATAATTTAAAATTTATATAAGGAAATTTTAATTAATAAAGTAAGGATAGTTAGAAATGAAGGAATCATATTTTGTACACCTTGTAAATTTTTTTCGTTTTTAATAGTTTTGTACTACAATTTGGGGTTACCGGCCAATGAGGAGCATGAGGAATGAGAGGGCTGATCTGCTGGGAAGGCTCTCCCTCCCTTAAACTAACAATCACGCTTCAGGCAAAGCACTTAAGAAGTGGGGACGCTGTGGTCATATGTCGTAAAGAGCAGTGCAGCCTTCTAGCAGAAAGTGAGTAAAATTTACTCACGGGTAGCATTCCAGGGTTAAGTATGTTTAAAGCACATTCCTGAATTCGCCTCTGGACAGTATTATCGGACAGTGGCACGAGTTCAATTTTTTTGCCAGCTTCATCACTTATCATTAATGTGGCCATATCAACTGCACATGGCTTGATAAGGTTTTCACCAATAGTATGTGATTTGCCTTGGCTTGCTATTCGATAGCTTACTTTGAGTGAAGCCATGAGTGCATTTTCATTATTAGTTAGTTTTAAAATTTTTTTGCATATTATTTTTTGTTAATGATAAATTGTTTAGTTTACGTTCAAAAAAACTAAGAGGTTTACCTGCATACTCACTGTGTTTACTATCGAAATGTCTTCGTAATTGAGCCGGAAACATGGAACTATTTTGAAGAGTTTCATTGCATAACACACAATGAGGACGTGGTGAAATCTTATCTCCACAAAAAGTGAAGCTAAAGGAAAGGTAATTTCTTCTTTTGCTAACAGTTTTCTCCGGTTCAATGTCACTTACAGCTAAGGTGCTGTCGTTTATTTGGCCTATGTCTGCGATAACGAAAGTTGCCGACTGTATTATAACTTCATTGCTGCTGTCTAAAGTTTTTTCTTGACTACCAGAATCAGTTGATCTCTTTTTTTCATCCAGCTTTCTTTTTAAACTTCCTGTTTTTAACCAACGATCCATTTCTAAAATATTAGGGTGTAATATGCAAAAATTACGTTGCACACCTAAGATAAAAATAGGTTAACTTACCTTACAATAATATTGAAAACACAAATTTTGCAATAATATTAACTATTTTACAACTACAACCTTTTTTAAAACAATTTCACTAAAATAATACGTGGTAATCTGCAAAAATTATTTCTCAGACTGAGAAAAAATCAATATATTACTTAAGAAACTATTGAATAAATAACTAACAAGGAAACGGCGTATCGGGTGAAAACCAAAGCCACTCGGCGAAATGTATTAGTGTGCTGTATTTGTAATCGTTTCATCATGGCAGTAATGAAATCGTGAAATTTTGAAGGGGGTATTTCTTATTATTCAAAAACTGTGAAAATAAATTGTAAATATAAAAGAAAACTTGAAAAACTATAGCTGAGAATAAACAAAATTTAATGGAAGAGATTATATCGCAACGTTTTTAAATTAATTTTTAATTTTTTTATAACTTTTTAAATTGTTAAGAATTTTCCTAGTGCCTCAATTATTTTCAGATAATATTTCTTGGCGTTGCCTTTGTTAATTGAAGATGCCTGTCACAATTCAATTGCAACCAAACAAACCGGCATTGGAAAATGTTAAATTTTTTGCCATGTCTGTTTATTTTTAAAATATTTCACTTTTATTTTACTTAAAACACTACAATTTATTAGTAAAACTATTAAACTTGCTTGAAAAATCCTTTTATACTATTAAGCCAAGCTCAGGGGATACCCTATGATGCAAAGCACAGCATGGCAGGAAGGAGATAGGGAAAGGATTAGGGGATATGAGGAAAGTGGCGGAGCCCTTGAGCTCCGCGGAGCACACATTGAAAACCACTGCTCTAGATGAATTTCTGTATGTTATTTCGTATGGCCACCCAACTGTGCAAGTGTGATTTTTGAAGTCGTGTTTCGCATATATTTCTAGAACGGTTGGTCTAACAGGAAAAATTATTATAATGAATTTTATAGAATTTCGTATTCTGAAGAAGTTTTAAGTACAGTAAAAATAGAAAATAGAATAGAATATAATATTTGTGTATTTGGAATACATACTGTAAGATTAAAAAAAAATCTTTTTCTTAGTACCAATGAATTACAATAATACAAGAGAAAATTTAAAAACTATTATAAATTAAATGTTAAAAAATACAACAACAAATTGGATGAAAAAAAAATGCAATAATAATAAACAAATAATTAATAAATAAGTAAAATTAAGATAAAAAACAAAACAATAATGAAAAAAATTATACAAGTGAGAATAAGATAATCCAAATTTAAATAAATACGACAACAAAGATATTATCTGCGCGTACGGGTTATTATAAGAAGAAAAAACAACAAAAAAAATTACAAGAAGACGCCTGAAAGTGCCGATCAAGTTAGCCTTCTGGATGCTGTGTGGTAATGTATTCCACATTCGAGTAATTTCAGCAATATAAGATCTATCAAAAACAGGGGTCTGAAAACGTGGAATTAGCAGTTTGTAACCTCTGGAAGAGTTCAAGGGTTGAAACCTGGTCCTCAAGTAAACGGGCTGAGAGTTGTGTAGTAAGTTGTTTGGGAAGAATAATCCTATACGCTTTATATTTACTTCAATATAGCAACCTAGAAGTGCAAAATTTAGGCGAAATACATGATCGAATCTTCGTAATCTGGAAACAAACTTTACACAATCGTTAAATGCAACATGTAATCTTTTGGAGCAGTGTGAATTTAGCATTGAGAAAGCAAGTGAAACGTGCGTGAAATGCAGTAATATTACAGACTTAACCAGATGACAGCGTACCTTAGGGGAAAGTATTCCAGGAGACAACCATAGGCGGGGGAGGGCGGCGTAAATCTTTGATATCCAGATAGGGAATTGAAAAAATATTCAAAAGAATAGGAGGAAGTGATGAAAAGTCAAAAGTACCAAAGGAAAATGCGATACACTGTGAGTTACTTGGATTTTAAAATATCTAGGATTGATTGTTTTCACAGTATACGTTAAAAACCTAAATTCTTATATGGCAACACCAAGAAGGGGTTGCTCGATTTAGTCCATATCTGAATTTTTTTTTGCTATTACTTTGAAAACACCATGTACCACATTTCAGTTCTCTAGATGGACGCGTTCTCAGGCCAAATACATATTATAGTGGAAAACATAATTTTTGTATGACAGACAGGCGGACAGACACACAGAGAGACGGACGGACATGTATGGGTGCCCGATCCATTTTGCTCTACCATCATTATTTCTGTGCGTTACAAACGGAATGACAAACTTAGTATAACCTACAGATTTCCTCTAGGGTATAAAAAGTGTACCCCCTGTATGTTGTAGAAGTAGGTCTGCTTCTTTTAGGATGGGAATGGTTTTATAAAAAAAACCGAAAAGTTTTTAATTTTATATATGTGTATTTATCAATAGATTTATTTGTTGAAATTCCTAGTTACACTTATTTGTTTTATTCATTAATATTTTCTATAACTTTATGCACTTATTTGATCTATTCCCGTTACGAGCTTTACGATCTCAAATTAATTACTCTCCGTTTTATCACTTGCCCGATGTGCCTTTTTTCGTCCGTCTTCAATCGCCCGTATTCAAATACTCACCTTCAGTTCTTTCAAAAACCTTTCTTCATTCTTTTGTACTGTCCTGCTTTCATTTGTTGCTTCATATTGTAGGATCAGCGAAATTAGCGTATTTTTAGAAATTTAAAGTTTATCAGCTATTGTGAAAGTAAATAATCGATACCTTATAGGTCGATACCCTAAAGAATTTAATTGTCTCGCAATTGCTTTTCTGGGTTATATATTTTCCAATAACTGATCAGCTCTTAACGGTAACCACTTTTACATTACAATGTTGATTATTCTGTAGATGGTAATTTATTTATTAGACTTGATAAAACTAAACCCTTGGGAGTCGGTTTAACTCTCGTTTCTCTTTCGCAGATCATATTGACTCCATCGTGAACAACAACAACGTTATTTTAGGTTTTGTGAGATGAAGGTCTAATAAATTCGATGATCATTATGTCACCAAATCTCTTCACAGTATCTTTATCAGACCTATTTTGGAGTACGCTTGTTCTATTCATGCTCCTTTTTACGTGGTACATATTAGTGATGAGAAAAATCGGACATTTTGGTGACTGAGGTCATACGCTCTTTTAATATAAGCGACTCATGTAAAATATTCGGTCATTTGGGTCATTTGAGTCAGTTGGGAATAATTATCTTATACCCTAAAATTATCTACCTCACAGAATCGTTCATGTCAGAGCAACGCTCAAAAGTAAAAGTGAGCTTTTAGTATCAAATTTGCAGCCATTCGCAACTGATATGTCACTGAGTGTTAAGAAAACACAATCAAAATTATGCGTTTGTAATTGCTTAACTGCTGAAACGTGGGATGGCAAGGTAAATCAGTTGGCCTCAAACCAAGCATTCTCTGTATGATTAAATCAGTCTTCAATGTTGCAGAAATTTGTATCTGTTTCAATTTATTTCATTCTTTAGTCATAGAAATAACTTTTCCTTAAGAAAAACCCTTTTATCGAAATGAAAATTACAAATATATCACACAAATCCAAATTAGTTGGCTTTAGGTATGTGTGCGTGCATGACCAAACTAGCTCCGAAGTCCATCGTTGCAGTTAGAGCAAGAAAATATATATAATAATATTGTAAACTATAAAGTTTGTCCATCATGTTTCTTGAATAATTGCATTGGCTTGGCACACCTTTTCACCCTTGTGCATGTGCAGAAGGATGGTAAATACCCAAACTACAATTTGGCAGCAATAAAACTTAATTCAGAGTGGATAAAATCAACAAAATAATACAAAAACTCACCAAAATTACATGTAGGTTCGTGTATTTACACTTTCGTCTGGTCATCCATTTGAAACTATGTTAATCAAATTTTCTCGCCGCAGCAATTGGTACAAAAGTTGCTATTGGAACGCCATAAGGTGTACCTCACATGACCGACCTCAGCAGCTATAAAATGGCGGTTAGCCTTAGTAAAATCACTCTTTACCAAATCAGAGTTGATCTGATCAAGTCCTAAGACTTGGAGTCTGTTCTGAGCAAAGTCCTAATCCAAATCAGAAGTTGATTCTGAAATCCAATATAGAAGTTAATTCTAAATACACAACTTGAGGTTGACTCAATCCTACAAACAGAAGTTAATTCTGGCTACCCAAATCTTTCAGGATAACTCAATCCTTATACAGAAGTTGATTCTAGAACATTAATATTGAGGTTGACTCAAATTATTATCGATAGGATTTGATCCTAACGATTGCATAAAGTGAGGTGAACTGACGCAATTTTACATAGGAGTTAATACTAAAATTTGGGCAACTTTATACAAAGGTTAGTCCAGATCTATTTCCAGAGGTTAACTCTGCGACAAATAGATTCAGAACTTGATTCTGACCAAATTGGAAGAAAAATCCAAACCCACACGTTCGCTGCACTCATAAAGGGGCACACGACTAAGCTTCACAAGTGCCATTACTGCAATCCTATACGCACCAACACTCCGATATGCTGCATCTAAAAGGTACGCACAGAACAAACGTCACAAGTGCTGCCTCCATACCCTCACGTATCAGCACACCAAAGCTGCACGCTAGAAGTAGAAGAAATTAGTCGGGATCTTCTCCAAATCATTCACAGCAACAATACAAGTTGCTACGTAGCAACATTCCCAGCCATGAGTGCTGCCTCCATACCCTCACTTAGCAGTTCAAGCAAAATTTAACAATATTTGAGAGTAGACCAAATCTTCTCTCACAAATCATCCTCCTCGTGCCAAATCATTCACGCATACACTCTTCTTCTTCGTTTCAGGAATAAATACAATGGGAAGGGAGCATAGCAGTCCACACCGTTGGAGCAGAATGAACTTTTATTGAATTTTATACTGAGTTATCCTTTAACTTTTATTGTATTTAATTGAATTTTAACTGAATTGGTAATTGAAATGTGATGTTAGATATAAGATCTGGAAGTACACTAATAAATAAAATTTTATAGTTTTGAACTATAAACTCAAATCCGGGACCCCTCCCCACATACACTAATACAGAGAATTTTCAATTCCTTTCTGGATGCCTAGTAGCAACTTTTTGTTGTTTCTTACTCTGAGGAATATATATAATGTAAACTAGATACAAAAGTTTTCAAAAAGTAAAAAATATTAGCTCAAGATGAATTAGCCCTGCAAATAAAATGTTTAAGATCGGTTCAAAATATGGCTTTAACAAATGAGTCAAGAAAAGCAGTATCTTTGCTCCTTGCGTCTAAATTGATCATTGACGGATATGATAATCAAAGGGTGACTCAGGTCTTTGAGTTAGTGTACTGACCCGGTCAAAATGACCGAATCGTTCACGACAGACCCATCACTATTACACAGGTTAGATTCGTTTCGAATAACTCTGATTTTTTAAATTTTCTTTTGTATTTTTTTTTGTTAATTTTTCATTTTTTCATTTCTTTCCATTTTCATATTTTTCGTTTGTTTTTTCGAGTTACTCGATTTCGCCCTGTTGATGAGTCAAAACCGACACTTGAAACTTGCCAACCAAAACCAAACGGCATAACAAGTAACATTTTTTTCGCTTTTGCTATTCTGCGGGAGAACCCAAAAATGACTAGCTGAACAAATATATATTAAGGTATTAGCATTTTAATCCTTTAGGAAAAATGCATTATAAAATAAATCAATAGGAAATAAGGAAACATAATGCCGTAATACCCAAACAAAGATGTAAGAGAAATAAATATACCAAGCTACTGTAGCATGTAGCAAAATAATAAATTTAAATTCAAAATAGTAAATGAAAACAAAATAGTTATTAACTGGGGTAAAATAATGCATAATAATTTTTTTTCTTTAAAAAAACCCAAAATAAATTTTTTAAGCTGAAAACTAGAATAAGCCAACCAAGTGAAAAAGTGTCTAACCAAAGCCAATTACTCTAGTTTCCACTAAGGCCCAAACGCTAGTAACGTTAATTAAAATAGCCTCCCTAGCACCCAAGAAACAAGTAGTGAAGTTAATACTATACAAAAAAATTAGAAAAAAGGGATAATGAATAAAAACAAGCAATATAGAAATTAACTATTTTTTGTTTATTTTTTTTCTCTATATAAACATAACCAGAAAAAAAGAAGAAGGACAGGAAAGATATACAAAAACTGTAAAAGAGAAAAAGAATTTACAATGCACGCGCTGGGGCTGGTTCACATCCAAGCGGCGACTTATAAAAACTCAGGCATCGCTGTCCGCGCCTGCCTCTGGGCCTTCCCATGAGAAGGGGGTCGCCGTTATCACCCTGGAGATTTCCCAAAGCGACGTATCTGGCGTCTCAAGCTCCCTTGTGATGTTGAGAGTACCGCCTGGAAACAAAATTAGGTGAAAAAAAGGTGAAAATGATTCAAGACAGTCGAAAATAAAAACTTACCAGCAGCCACCCAGGACTGGCCCTGGTGGGGGTATAGGACCAAAAATACCCGATGATACTGTCCTGCGATAGCATCACCACGCCAAACAGTAATGGGACTAAAACCATCCCTGTTTAACACCAGTCGGATGGAGCCCTGCCATCCGGGTTCCACTCGTAACACGTACAGCCAGTAAGCAACAGAGATGAGCCCCTGTGGGCTGCTGAACGGGTCGCTACCCACGCTAGCAGCAAAATGCATGGCTGAGTTGATTCGTTCCCTTGGAATTAGTTGCTTGCCGGACAAAAACTACTAACGATCTAATTGCTTGAAATTCACAAATTCAATTGAGCCCAGACAGAAGAATTTTCCACCAGGATCCTTATATCGTATACCTAGACAAATTAGCAAAATTGTAATCCGCCACCCTCACATAATTATGATTTCATATAAGCGAATCATGCTTCATTATGTCGAAGGAATGAAAAACATATTCCTAATTCCCAGAAAATATAATTGGTCTTACCTGTTTGTCATGAGAAAGGAAAGGGGAAGCTTTTCAAAAAGGATGCGGTTGTATACATACATTCTCTCTCATTAAAACATAGATAACATA
Organism: Dioctria linearis; assembly: GCA_963930735.1. Classification (NCBI taxonomy): domain Eukaryota; kingdom Metazoa; phylum Arthropoda; class Insecta; order Diptera; family Asilidae; genus Dioctria; species Dioctria linearis. Next base: position 30,619,112 of record OZ005742.1, read on the forward strand.
ATTGGTGAAAAAGACAAGAAATTAAATATCTTTGACATCTGCGTACCTATAAAAGCCAAAGTCCTCTTTGTAAATTTAGTTCTTGATATTTAATTGAGAAATGTATTTGATACATGTGCTTTTCACGATACATATCAAAAATTTCAGTGTTGGCGTTTTACTTTTTGTTCATGTAATTTTAGCGGTATTGGGTTTTCTCTCGGAGGTGGGTAGGGCACCTCGTTACATATACATATGTAACATTAGGTAGGATACAGCAGCAACAATTTTTGAAAAGAAATCGTCGGCCGAGTATTGGTTTGTCGTATACGCCAAATTGAAACTTTTTAACCTAAAAGGTGATTTATAGATTTTTGAGTGCGTTCTTTCTGAATCTGTGATCGGTTTTCTCTTAACACTGACATCCCTAAAAATCAGCACTTGTAAATAACGGTATGTCGTAAACACCAATTTTTAGAACGTACGACATTATTTTCTTGTAAATTGCACATATTTTTGGGCTGAGAATTGATTTATCGTAAGTACATAAACGGGAAACATACGTTAAAGCAAAGGAATTTTTATTCAGTTTTGTTTTGTCGTACGTGCATAGAAATATAGGAAAAGACTATCAACATACGGCAATTAAATAAAAAACTGTTTTATACTTGGATTGTCGTACGTGCTTATAATTTTCCTTAGTTAACCAAAAAGTATAAAAACATTGGTGACGGTAAAGAATATATTACCCTTTGTAGTGACTCCTGCATCGCGCAAAATACAAACATAAAATAACAACTGCGCCCTGTATTTTCTTCACAATCAGACTAATCTGAAAACTGCGTCCATAGTGTTATATGTAGATGGAAACATTAAAAATCTGGAAATCCATAGCTCGTTTTTACTGCTAAGACATCTTAAGAATAAGTTCTATAAAAATATCGCAAAAGCCGACAAAGTCCTGGACTTCCGCTTTTCTTATAAGACTTTTACATTTCCTTTTCGTCTCAGATTCCTTTTGTACTCCTCCAAGTTAGTCTGAATTTTTAAGATAGCAACGATCTGATTTATTCTCTCTTCAATTTTGACCTTGGTTACAAAACCACATCTTCACATTTTTACAAAAAAAAACACAAAAAAAACTTTCGGAACAGCGAAAAATTTGTTTAATCAAAAATTAAATACAATTCAAAATAAGAGTAAGTCGACTTCCAAAGCAAAAATTGCTAATATTAAAAGCTTTTTAGTAGGTAATATATGCCTGCAGTAGACCAAGAGTATTACAGAGCTCTTTTGAAAATAAATTAGAAACTTCGCCATCTTTAACTAATTTCAAAAAATTTATTGTATACGAATTAGAGATTAGTTTATTATTTTTCTTGTTCCATGCTCCGTACGGAATTTGTTTTTGTTATGTTTTCATCAGAAATCAATTTGTTTATGCCATCCTTAGTATTAGTATCTGGCAATGATTATACAATGTGCTAACAGGCAGGGCCGAACTAGGTCCTGGAACCGGGCTGGGGTAATGATTATAAACCAGCCCTATTGGATTATTAAAAATGACTTCTCTAAGGCAAACAACCCAGATTGTTAGGCTCATTCCCACTGAGCCCAGCCCAAGCAGAGCAAGATAGTTTTCTATTCGCATGTCATTTTTGCACTCAATATTCGTGTGGCTCAAATGGAACCTTTCCAGTTGAACCGAGCAAAACACTGTTAAATATTTACCAATCGAAGAGAAGTCGTCTGGAAAACGATATACGACACAGTTATATCAGTGCTTTAATAACGAGCCAAATAAAACAACAACTGACTCATTCTTTGCATATGATTGTTCGTGGATATTCGTTTTGTCTCAACTTTCAGTCAAGTGTCAGTATCAGTAGTTAGTGCGGGTTTTAATAAATATTTCTGTTTAGCTTTTCTTTTCGCGCTAGATAAAACAAAACTTTTATTTGGTGTTGCCTGGTTGGTCCACTGTGAATTGTAACCACACAAATGTAGAATCTATTCCAAGCATTTTTGTTTTGCTCTGCTTTTGATCGGTTTAGTGCGAAAGCAGCCATAAAAAAAACACTAAATTAGATATAAAATAAAAAATATATTTAAAACAAAAAAAAAACCGTTTTGGATAATACAAAAAATATAAAACCGTAGAACAGATTAGCAAATTCTTATTACATACATAGGTATAACCAGATACCGTGTAAGAAGGGAATTAAAATTAAGAAAAGGAACAAATACAGTATTAAGGCTAGGGCAGAATATCAAATTACAAATGAGTCTCTCATGTTTTTACACTTCTCTGTCAGATTATGTAGAATATCTTCATTTTTAATAGACGTTAAGTAGAATGTCTTTTTCGGAAGATATTAGCATAAAAGCCGCCAAATGATCTTGAGATAGATAACTCCTTACTCTATTTAAAATAAATGAAAATGCAACTTGTGAAATGGAAAGGGTTAATCAATATTTATATGCTCTTTCTAGATCAGGGTATGCCTCAGCATATAAATTATATGTTTGCATACAATAACAAATTATACATTGTTTGCAGAATGTTGATCCAAAGTCCTATTATCAAATTTAGTACATGCGCGCATTGCACCAAACATGGGTTTGGCCAGGAGAGTTTTTTGACAGCCATTTTATTGGCCTTGCATGTTCGCTTCGCTGCTCTATTGGTATAGTTATTACTGTAGTTGACTATAACGAGTCCCAATTCGCATATGCACTTGGCCACAATTTCGTACATATTTTTACCCTCGCCGAAAGAACAATTGATTAATTAATTAATCGCTCATATACGTAATTGTCCTTAACATAACGGATTATTACTGAACTTTGGTCAACAACATTAATGTGTTAGGTAGTGTCAATTTCAATAAAATATATTTTGGCTATTTGTACTTCACCAAAAATTTTTCCCTTCACTAATTTGCCTGCATTAATTGTACTTTCTTCCATCTAGAAATATAGTTATTATGTTTATATAATATGCTGCGTTCAGGAATGGAGACTAAGGGAGAACCAACGTGAAAGTTGCCCGGGTGAGAGCTTCGAGATCATTGGAGTCGTATGATATGGGTGTAATAGTTCTTCGTATGTGAGGCTGTTATAACCGACGGCAGGATGAATGTAAAATTTGGCGATCTTTACCGATGCCTCCCAAAGGCCACCAGGATGCTGTGAACGTAATGGGATAAACTTCCATTTAATGGACGCAGATGTCATGGACTTCCTTAACATTCTGCTGGGAGCCTAAAAGGGTTTTCAATTCTTTTAGCTTGTTATTTGAGCCTAGAAAATTTGTAGCATTATCCGAGTAGAACTTTGAAATCCAGCCTCTTCTGGCGATAAGCCGTTTGACGCAGACAAAAATCTTTCAGTAGTGAGATCTGAGACCGGCTCAATATGTATTGCCTTTATTGAGTAACAGATAGATATGCAAGCATATGCCTTTGTAGGTGATCTTCTTCGTACGAGTTGGGTTATATAAATGGATCACAAAAGTCTACGCCAGATGTGGCGAATGATCGTGATGGTTGGACGCGTTCTGTGGGAAGGTCTCCCATCAATTTTTGTAATACACCTTGGACGTGTCCGAAAGCATCGTATGCACCTATGTAAAACCTTCTTCACTGTGCTTTTTCCACCCAAAGGCCAAAATCCTGCTCTGAGAATATGGAGCAATGTTTGATATCCAGCGTGCAAATTCCTTTGTTGGTAGTGACTGATTAGTGCATCTGTCAGCGGATGTGAGCGAGGTAGTATGATTTGATGCATGCAGTCATAGTCTAAACCCGAATTCCTTACTCTTCCTCCGAGACCGACCCAAGCCTTCCTTGTCTAAAAATGGAGTCAAGGCTTTTATTTGAGATATCCTTTTTTCCTTTAAGATTATCGTAGTCTAGTGAAAGTTCCTGTTTTAGTATCATCTTTATGATGGCTTTAAGTGCCAGTTCGAATTCATCTACGCCTATTGGCCGAAAATTCTTGTAATTTCGCCATAGAATGCATTGCATGTGATTATCAGATTCTTGTACCTCTACATTTTTGAAATGTCGGCAGTCATCGCATATCGAAACTTTCGAAAACGGAGTAGAATTGTAAACAAGTCATCTTGCATGACTGGGCCCAGCATAAGGATATCGTTAAAAGTTTGACCAGTACTGGTTTTACATAACCCGTCAAAAACTACTCTTAGCTTTGTAGAGGTGCTCTCCGGCTTGAGAACACAATGATCAGGGAGAAAATAGTGGTCAACGCTAGGTTCATTTCTTTCAATGGGTTGCATATGTACCAATCTCACGAAATCTTCCATCAATTTGCAATACTGCTGTTTAATTACGAATGATTTTGATAGCTTAGATTCTAAATTAAAATACCTCCATCTGGCCGTTTATAAAGAATCTTCTAATATGGAAGGGCTGCATCGAAAAGGTAATCTGACTGAAAACCTACCAGATGGCAATCTCGTACAAGTTTTAGAAAAATGGGCTTCACACTCCAATTCCTCAGATACCTTTCCCAATTGAAGTGTGCTTTTCTATTTCCCAAAAACGCTTGAGCAAGTTATCTAACGTACGGGAAACATCTGAAGCGGTGTTTTGGTAATGTTGCATGTTTTTGAGTTAACCTTGCTTTTGAAATTCCCCGAGACTATCCAACTGAAGAAAATTTTTTGTAGTAAGGGTTCATCGACCCTAAGCTTTAGTTGCCCGACAGATAACAACTCGAAGAAATTGCTCGCGCCGATAAGGAGATAAATCCTCTGAGCCTTGTTATAGCTAAAATCTGCTAAGTTAATATGATTAGGGATGTCTAAATCATTTGTATCGATATAGGAACTAGGTTGATTTTCTGCAATGGAGGGTAGTATGTAAGACGTGACTTGATTTGAATGACTTTGATTAAATTTCACAGAATTATTGGTGTACATTCGTACATCAAACTGACAGGAAACCATAATAAAAATAAAATAAAATCTTTACCAGGACTGTCCAGACAGTTTTATACATCAAAATATTTCCCTATTACCAAACAGATGGCGCTGCAGCAGACAATCAAAACATAATCGAAACTTCGATGAAATAAAGAATGTTTCGAGAATGTGACGTTCGAGAGTGTCTATAAAAGCCGAAGCAGCGCTCTAACAATCACCATTCCTTTCCCAGCCATCGTTGGTAGCGCATTAAACTGCCAAGCTCCTTTCCGCTTTTATACACCGCACTAAGGTATATAAAAATTATTAGACTGCAAACCGCACTAACGTTTGCAGTTATTGTATCTCTACTTTTCTATATACCGCATTAAAGTGTATAGAAAATATCAGACTGTAAATCGCACTAACGTTTACAGTTACTATTACATCTACCCTAATTCTATACACTGCATTAAAATGTATTCAATCCATTTGTATATTGACCGTAAACCGCAATAATGTTTACGATTCTTTCTTCTACGTATTCTAATCTTTTCTTTCTCTGTCTCATTTCAGATTAAAACCAAAGTATTAGTATTAAGTTAAAAGTCTGAATTATTGTTATTTTTTATTTTATTTTCTGTTCCTTGAATAAATAAGTTATGTATTGTTTGTATGCATTGTTTTTTGTACCAGTAGACACTTGTTGAAACTGATTGACTATTTTTTGCAACTAGCACCCTCTCCTATACTTCATTTTGTAAGACAACCTGACCGCAGGTTCGTACAATTGGATTTTGCGATTCTACAGGGTGGGCCAAAAGTCACCATGGGGTTTAAAAATTTAATAACTTTTTCGTTTATATATTTTTTTTATTTTTTTTTTTAGATTATAAAATATACAAAATGGAAATTTTTTTACGCTAAGTATGGAAAATAATGTCACTTAAATGACCGCCGTTATTAGCTTCGCAATGATGGGCTCTTTTTAGAGCATTTTCCATAACATCTTTCAACATTTGTGGCTGTAGCGCTCGAATTTCTGCAACAATGTTGGCCTTGAGTTCAAGGATTGTCTCGGGCTTGTTCACATATACTCGCTCCTTCAAATAACCCCAAAGACATTAGTCGGGTGCTGACAAATCTGGCGAACGCGCTGGCCAATTAATTTCCGAATTTCTTGAAATTATTCGCTGTCCAAAAATTTGCCTTAAAAGTGCCATTGTGTCTCGGGCAGTGTGGGCAGTGGCTCCATCCTGCTGAAACCACATTTCAGGTCTGTTTTCAAGAGCAGGATGTAAAAAATTTTCTATCATAAACCGATACCGCTCTCCATTTACGGTTACAGCACTTCCATCTTCATTTTCGAAGAAGTAAGGCCCAATGATATTTTCAGATGTAATGCCACACCATACTGTTCATCTAATGGGGTGCAATTGGCGTTGATGAATGGCTCTTGGATTTTCAGAACCCCAGAACCTACAGTTCTGCTTATTAACAAAGCCATTCAGATGAAAATGAGCTTCATCACTCATAATCAGATTTTCAATAAAGTTGATTTCATTTCTGGCCAACTGTTGAAATTTAACTGCAAAATTTAGACGTTGCCGATGATCTGCGGGTTTCAATTCTTGCACCAATTGCACCTTATATGGGAATAACAGTAAAACTTTTTTTAAAATGCGCCGTAGTGACGTACGAGACATCCCTAGATGAGCAGAACGCCTTCTGGTAGATGTTTCTGGTGTTTCGTTAACACTTTGCTCTACACGTTCAATATTTTCCGCAGTGTGAATTATACGCGGTCTACCGGTTCGAGGCAAATCACTTACGGTGCCATGTTGGTGGTGACGATCAACTAAGCAACGAATCATGGCTTCAGAGGGCGAAATTCTGAAACGAAAAAGCTATTAAATTTTTAAACCCCATGGTGACTTTTGGCGCACCCTGTACTAACTGGCACGTTTACCTTTATTCTTTTGAGACGTAACTGCTGACATAATCTTTCCGATATAAAATTTATTTGCGAAGCAGAGTCCAGCAGGGCTCTACATGATGTGCAAGAGCCAACACTATCTTTGATTTGTATGATCGCGGTTGCTTGGAAGACATGAAAGTCATCTGGTGTACTATGGCCACTGTTTGAACAAAGAGCTTCTGATGGTTGTGCTTGACCCTGACTTTGCGAAGATTGTGGTACAAATATACGTTTAGGTTGAGTTTGAAGTGATGCGAGATTTACGTTTTGCTAAACCGGAGCCATATCGAGTACTGAGTAATGCTTAGCAGAGCAAAAGCAACAACGGCTAGATTTACAGTTTTGACACTATGTCCTGCTCGCAGACAGTTTATGCATAAATTCAATATTTTAACTTCATTGAAACGATTTATTGATTTATCGGAATTAAAGTAATAACATTTGGACAATTATTAATTATATGCTCTGAATTATTGCAAAGAGAGCAGCTATTTAGAGTTTTAGTAGTTATTAAGGTTGTTTTTCTAACTTGATTAGTATTTCTTTTACATTAGTTAACGAAATTTGTACTTGCCGGTTTGTTCTCAGTTGCAATAGTTGTGTGCGCCATGTTCTCCAATGTCTGACAGCGTTTCTCTATAAATGAAGAGAACTCATCCCAGGAAGGAACTACGTCGCGCGGTACTACTACTGCCTTCATTCCATCTTGAGTTTTTGAAGCTTACGATGTTTTCTATGGTCTGCACCAGAAGGTTTTCTTTTACACCCACGCCTTACATTTAAAACAAAACCACAAAATTGTCTAAAATTGTATGTATGTAATGTTGTTTTAAGCAAAATAATAACTATAATCTAAATTGAATTTATTATAAAAAAACACTAAATATTCACTTAAAAACGTACTTGTTGATTTGACACAAAAAATGAAATTGAAATACAGAAGTTCTCTTTCACACATGTAAAAGTTTAAAATCTGCAAAAAAATCCGAATCCCACGCCACTTGCAGGCGCATTTACAATGACAGTCGCCAAATTGCAAAAGGGCAAAATTGTAAACGTGCATCAAATTTCTTAATAAGTAGATCCATACAAGCACTCTGATATGAGCATAATTTTGATTTGAAGAGTGTGTAGAAAAAACAAATCTACACAAATTTACAAATGATGTGCTTTTCCTTCGCATTGCAACTCACCAAAGTTCAAGTCTTGGGTATATAGAAGTATAGACACAAACAAATAGCAACAAGAATAACAAAAAATATTTGTCCGTAGTATGGTGAAAACTGAAGGATGTTCACCCTTAAATGTTGATGGCACACATTTAAAAGTGAATAATTTGTCTAATATTATCTATTAAAATGCAATTTTCTATTGATAATTCTCAAAGTAGCGTCCATTTTATTAAATTTTATGACAAATTTTGAAAGCTTCCAGATTAAACATATTTAAAAAGTATTAAAAATTACAATTTCACTTGTGCTTACATCTATGTGCTTTCATAATACTTTTCAATAGACAATGGTTCAAGTAACCCAGAACGAGAAGTGGAAGAAAACTACATGCAATTCCATATGAGCATGTTTCCATTTTGAACAGAATTCAAATAATTTTCTTCCTATAAAAAG
>OZ005742.1:30627820-30685539 GCA_963930735.1 Dioctria linearis
AGAAGTTTAAATCTTTTTACAATGCGATATTTTTGGCGCCCTTGGATTAGAGCGCCCTGTTCAAGTGCACACTCTGCTCATATGATAGAGCCGGCGCTGGCAGCATGCATGAAGGAATATATAAGAGTACCCTCATACTACTCAATAATATTGATCAATATATGTCGAGTTACGATTTTGTTTTGAACAAAAATGGAAGTAAGTTTATTTTCTCCGAATGATTCTGAATCTGAAATCTCATAGTAATTCCGTTGGCTATGGCAATGGCACTCAACAACAAAAGAGGAAGACAGAGAAAAGTGTGGCTCAAAGAGCTGGTTGGAAAAGCATTCGGCTGATTGTATGGGGAACTACTCCGAAAACTCACTCCGCATTTTTTTCGAATGCTTGAATAACCATCTTAGCGTTTAGCTTCATTGGTTTCATTGCGAGAAAAGGCCTATTTACACTATCCAGTCAACCGTACATCAAAAAATTTTGAAATTCATGTGAATTGCACCATCCCCAATGCCGTCACCAACACATCTACACTATAATTTCAGTTATAATTCCAAACCATTAAGTGTAAAGTTCTTATGCAGTGAAAATGGAAATCAGCCAAAAAGTACGACGGCAATTAATTCTTCCCACACATATGGAAATTACAAATATGTCTCAAAGAGGCTTAGCTAAGCACATTGAAAGCGAAAAAATATGGGAAAATTTAACATTTTTATACTTTTATTCCAATCCTCGCTGATTTTATTCTAATTCCCGTATGGATCATAAGCGGAAAGTACGTTTCTTAAACTTTAGACTGTATAGTTAGATTATTACAGGGTGTTACGAAGAAAGGACCTAAAATAATAAGCGCTCTAACGATACATTTTGCGCTCTCCCCCACCATATATTTTTTGTCATAATTCAAAGTTCTTTAACAGCTCCTGCCATTTGAATTTTCAGTTGTAGACCAACCTGTATATATATATGTATATATCCTCATAAGGTGAGAGTAAAAATATATTGTTAAATAAAAAAAAAATAAAATGCCATGTAATTTAATACCAAGGTCCTCTTCTCAAAGATCTACACTACGCCAGAATGGTGGATACCCGATATATTTAACGAAAATATTTACTTTTCTTTTCAATCAACTTCATCCTTCAGGCCAAGTCCTATAGCTTGAATTGTTGAGGAGATACAAGTTGAAACAAAGTACCTGTTAAATAGTTTTCCATTTTCTCGTTGATAAAACCTTCTAAAACTAACTTCATAGTAAATGTCCACCTACTCGCTTTGTATACTTACTCAGCAGAAAAAGTTCGGAGCGCTCCAAAGGCCTGGAGCGCTCCCAATTACTTCCGAAGAAAGTGCAGCAGAATCTTTTTAAGAAAAAAAAAAATTGCAGAGCATTAAGTGCTCTAAAATCGCTTCCAGTATATGATTTCAATACAGGAGTTTTGGTACAAAAATGAGTTATTCATATACAGAACTCTCTTGTAAACTAATTCTGAAAAACTCCCCTATGCTTCTGATTGCCTCTTCCAAAATGTTTTCAGGAGCACTCCTATGGAAGCTTAAATGGAGTGCTAAACTTTGCGGATGTGCATTGGTAAAACGTATATGCATAGAGGTACGAAAAGCGAGCGCTCTTTTATAGCTTATGGAGTGCTCCATTTCCCGCTGGGTATTGTATTACTATTTGGCAAGCAGCCTCTGTTCGTATCTGATCTCTGGAAGATGGATCGGTAGGTCAATTAATTTACCTTGCATTTACGCGGGTTTCTTAAATAGACCAATTGGTCTCATCAGCACTGAAAGTGTTAAGAGCGAATTTGAGTAGATAAAAAAATAATAATGACAACACTGATACTGCTAGTATGAGTAGCTCGTTGATCAGAGCATTATCATAGGTGTTGGAGTGTAGTCTAAGATCAGAACTCTAAGCACTCAATAATTTTTTATGCTGTGTCTTCGCGATGTTAAGCCATTCGAGGAAGGTTATTCCCCTTGTTACGCATGATTTTCCGGACACCTGATGGGATTGGAGCTTGTGGCGAGCAAGTCCTGTGCATTCGCAGAGTTGTGCTCTGTATATTCTATCTATTCTTTACAGAATCAGCAGTTATCGTATGTGGTTTTGCCAAATTTTTAAAGTATGTACTTAAGTGGGCAATGGCTGGTCATTAGGTCAGCGTGAACAGCCTGATCTGGTGCTTACCACAGTTAATTACTCTACCTAAAATCTTTGTATGGCAAGTGGATGAAATTCTTCGCGTTTTTAATTCCGGGAAGGCTCTCCTTGTGTAGCTGGCGAGTATTTGCTGTTTTTGTCAGGTGCTTTTCTATATTAATAAAAGTAGGCTTAGCATATTTCATAAGCGACGAAATTAATTTTTAAATGTTTAGAGCGACATTTTCATTCCAGACTGTATATCCGATAGTTTTCAAAAAACCACTTAAATAGCTGCAAATAAATTCTAGTAGGGGAATGGGCTAGGTACACTCTTAAATTTTATAAAAAAAAAATGTAAATGTCAACTGTATGGAAGATATAAATGCAACCTCTTTCTACAAGAATTTGAAATAAATCAAGAAAAGGATTTCACATGACAATCAACGAGGCCGATGATTATTTTTCTTTATGCTCTTTTATAACCTTCCTTATAGTAGTTTTTGCTCAGTCGGGTTGTCATATACCTAACCTCGGAAAAATTCACGTCAGCAATTTTATTGCTCTAACCTGTAGGGTAGTTCCACCGGTGCGTTAGCCACCATCTTGAATTTAAGGGGGAATTGTTTTTGCTCAATATCTCGAAAACTATCGATTGCACAATAAAAATTTTAAGGACTAAAGATCAAATTTACAGCAACTTTAGTTCTTACAATTTTTGGTGAAAAGTTGAAAATGGCAGAGATATTGAGCAAAAACAATTCCTCTTTAAATTCAAGATGGCGGCTAAAGCACCGACAGAATTTGGTCGCCATTTTGAATTTAGAATATCAGTGACCCCACCCCCGCAAAGTTAGAGCAATAAAATTGCTGACGTGAATTGTTTCGAGGTAAAGCCTTCTTTTTAGGGTTCCGTACCCAAAGGGTAAAAACGGGAACCCTATTGTTATGGCTCCGATGTCCGTCCGTCTGTCTGTCTGTCACCGGGCTGTTTTTCATGAATCGTAATAGGGAGAAAGTTCAAATTTTCACATAGTGTGTATTTCTATAGCCCCTATAACAACATAACAACAAATAATGAAAATAAAATATAATTAAAAAGGGGCCCTATACAATTTTTCGTTAGTTATCGTTAGACCACCTCACATGTCATCTTAACATCGATACACCAGCAGCTATTATTTTACACAGCCGCCGTAAATAATTTATAATTAGAATCATAAAAATTACTTGGTGATTTTCATTTGTCCACCAGAAAAATTAAAATCAATTCATGAAATTTATACTTTATATATAAAAAAAAATCACATCGCGATTTTTATATGTGAATTAGAAAAATAAAAATTAGTAAATGTTTTTTATTCCTGCTGAAACAACATTTAACCAACTTACAACGATTATTTATAAATGTAACATGTAAATACAAGAAAAGCAACTTCTTTATATTTGTATTATATTCAAGCTTCCTAGCAAACAATTTGGCGAGGTTTTGCCAAAATTAAGGAATGAGCAATAGCATTGCTGCTCTTTCAACTATTGCCTATTTCTCGCTTTTAGTAAGCCTCGTGCAAAATGTGCAATATTTCTCCTATCAAATTCGCTCTTATTACATTTTTCATCAATGCTTTTTACAATTTATTACAATTGCTGACGCATTTTATTTTCCAATAATAAAATTATAATAAGATATTGTAAAATTTAAAAAAGATTACCCTTACTTTTGTGAATTACAAAATGTCATTCCAGACATATTAAAAATAAGTTGAAATTGGTAAATTAAAGTAATTTACTCAACCCTCGCAATATTTGCTTTTGGTAAGGAATAGGTGAATTAAGTGTAAATTACCTTTTGAAAGCTTTCTTTCTTATGTCCGTTTAGTCTTCCGCCTAAATTACAAACGTGCATTTGGCAATATCGTTTTCACGGGTTATGCTAGCCCATGGCAAGTTACTTTCGACTTATTTTCGATTCACTTTGTTTGTTGGGATTAATGATGTCTCACCTTTACGGAATTTAGTAGAGTACGGAAATGTTACCGAACTTTTAATGAACCAAGAAGGATCAATCTGCTTACTCTAATTTATTTACAAGGATCCAACTGAAGTAATAGACCAAAGCATTGCAATCCCTTTTAACTATGTATGTAATTTGAGTTGTGGCTGGAATCCAGATCGGCAGAATTCAACTATCAACTAGATCTACATATATCGATTCAAGATACCCTTCTTTAATAGCTTTATCTCCATCATGTAGGGTGATTTGTGAATATATCAGGAAGAAATTTTGAGAGTATTTTATGTATTTAAACCAGCAGAACAGGGCGATTTCATTACTACTGTAATGAAACTCTGAAGCTGTCTATACTACAGTGAACTCAGATACGCAAAACATTAGTAATGGACTTTAGGGTGGCTCAAAAATGTATGGATTAATTAATTAATGTTAAAATGTCTAAATGCTCATTCATAATTTGTTAACCAATGTAATTTTAAACTTCAATGCAATATTTCAGTGGAATTCATGAAGGTTAGAGATCGCTCAATCGAAAATAGAGATGTTTGGCTGTTTTGGACTTTCAGGAAAACTGTTTCTGTCATTACTTTATAATTTGACAATATTTTTTCTGGATGTTTTTTCTTTTTTAATTTAAGGGAACTTAGTTATGAACTAACTGTCTGCAGTGAAAGTCGTTTCAGAAAATTAAATTCTTCTATTTCTATAAATTTTTCAAAGCGAAAATTCGGACCCGGAACTTCAATTTTTTTACTTCGTGCTAATTTTTTTTAAAGAAAAGTGGCACGCGGTTATACTTTTTCTAACATAACGTCATAATACAAAGATAACAAGGTATGGTCGATTCGAGAGGAATTTTTTCTGTTTCTACGTCATGAGCTTTGTTTTGAGTTTTTCATATTTGATTGACTCAAATACGTTTTGAATATATTAAAATATTTAACAAAACATAAGTTTTTTCGTTTAAATCACTTCGGGAAAAGTAATTATGTGCTAGTGGGAAAGCGAAGAAATTTCCAAATAGAAAATTTTTTCACTTTGACAAGGACAATTAAAATTGAACAAATTTGTGACAATTGCCACCAACTGAGACAAGCAATCAATTGACAGATTATTTGGCCATACCTTATCAATCTTTGTATCATGCTATAACGTCATCTAAAATCGTTTATCTTTCTAGCGACTATAACTTAATGTTGTGTAGTATATGAACTGTCAAAATGCGATTGTTGAAGATGAAGCTTTTTTACAAATTACAAAAATGTGCAGACCCATAAAAGTAACGCCTTTGTACCAATGACATCTCCTTTTGCAATTATTGGATTGGACCCCCACGCAATACATTAAAATTTATTTTAATTTTTGCATATCCGCCTATCCGTCTGTTTGTCTATCTGCCTGTCTGTCTGTCCGTCTGTTTGTCCATTCGTCCGTCGGCACGATAACTCGAGAACACGTTCACTTAGAATGCTGAAATTTTGTTCACGCGCTTTTTTTTTTAAAAAAAAGTAAATTTAATTGTGAAAATGGAACAATTCGGGCAACTCGTTTGTAGGGTTGCAATATAAAAATAGGTTTTAAATGGTATATTTGGCCACTGCCCGAGAACGCGTTGACGTAGAGAGCTGAAATTCGATACGTGGTGTTTTTATAATAATAGAAAATAAAATTTCAAAAGTGTACTAAATCGGGCAACCCATTATTGGTGTTGCCATACAAGACTTTGGGACACTGCCTGAGAACGCATCGACGTGCAGAGCTCAAATTTTGTACACGGCGTAGCGCGTCGACCTAAAAAGCTGAAATTTTGTAAATAGCGTTTTCATAAAAATTGTACATAAAATTTTAAAATTTAAATAAATCGGGCAACCCCTTCTTGATGTTGCCATATAGAGTTTTTGGCTTTCACTTTATTTAACTTTTATGTTCATCTAGGGTACAGTATTATTGATCTTAACAACAATCTCTTGTTTTTTGTATAAATAATTTTGTTGTCTATATATATTCTTTGTAATTTGTAAAAAAGGTTCACCTTCGAAAATCCCATTTGAGAAGAGTTGGTACACTACATGATCTCCTTAAGTTGTTTTTGTTAGATAGATAATCGATTGTAGTTTACATAATAGCAGATACAAAATCAAAAAATTGTAGAGTTTTGATTTTGAAAAAATCACAAAAATAGACGAATTTAATTTTCTAAAACGACCTTTATTGCAATAAGTTCACATTTTAAGTTCTCTTAAATTAAAAAAAAAGAATCCAGAAAAACTTATGACAGATAATGTTGAAACAGTTTTGCCTGAAAGTCCAAAACAGCCAAAATATCACAATTTTCGATTTGAGCGACCTCTAAACATTTATAAAATTCACTGAAATTTTGTATAGAAGTTTAAAATTACATTAGCTAACAAATTCTGAATGAGCATTTAGACATTTTAAAACTTTTGTTTTATGGGCCACCTTATAGACATATAAAGATTTATTTAAAAATTAAAATATAAATTATTTTAAGGAAATGGAGTTTCTACTGAATTTAAATGATTTCTGGGTATCACAATTTAACTAATTTGAAATGAAAACGGGAAGACTTTTACCTTGAGATCCGTATAATACACAAGTCTACAAGCAATTTCAGCCTACGGCATATTAGGTATCAAAATTCACTGTGGTGTAGATTGTAGGCAGTTTGAGCTTTTCTTTACTGCCCTGATGATATCGCCCAGTACTGCTGATCAAGATACAAATTATACACTCAAAATTTCTTTATGAAATTTCTTTGTGTAATTTTGATGTTCGAATTTAAGGCAGGAATTGACGGTATCTCGTTACATGTCTTTTAATTTCTCTGCTCATATGCAAGGCTAAAATTGCCTGTAAACTTGTATATTACGAATATCAAAGAAAAAATTTTGCCGCGATTTCACATTTATAAAAATATTATAGAAATTTTCTAAAATGATTAATTTACTCGTAAATCAAAAGGAACCCATATATATGTACCTACTCCATTCACCGAAACTCATTACTTGACTGAAATAGGATTTCAACGCTTTATTAATGGACTATTTTTGTTCTATTCAAGAAATTTGCGCATCTCTCTCCAGATTAAGTTAGATACCAGCGCATCTTTCTTAATGCATTCTCCTTGCATCATTATCTTTTTATATGTATATGTGAATGCGTAGAAGGAAGTATTGACTACATACCTGCATATGTATGCCTGTCGGAATGTGTAACTATCGTCTTTGTTGTCATAAAATTAATTTCACTTTTGCCGCAGATTATTTGTAAATACGGAAAATTTGTTTGGAACAGTCTCGCCAGTGCCAAAAATCTTTTAATGGATGATGGGATGGATGAAGATAAAATGCAATAATTGTCGAGATTTAAACAGAGCTCAAGACTCCTTGCCATATTATGCCTGACTTTTCTTAAGCCCAAAATAGAATTTCGATGGAGTGGAATGCATTATATGCATCTTTTGAGATTTCTATAAAGACATCATCAACTCATTCACTTCTGCGGAGGGTTTCGAATCTATGGGAGCAAATGAACGAAGTAGCCCGCATGAATGACAACGACAACGTCAATGTTAAAATTCCGCACGGAATGCAATTAAATTATGCCTGAGAAGGTACATAATGATATGCAGAGGCAGATGCTGGCTGTATTTTAATTTTGAACTTTAGATGGCTTAGAGTGCACTTGAAGTTAGTTGAATTACGAATATGTCCCCAAAGGGTATTTGAAAAATTCGTGAATATTCGCTACGCTTTTGAACAGATTCAGAAAAATTGCGTTATTAAATCTGCGAGGCTAAAAGCTTTTAAGTAATTTCTGAAAATTAGTTTGGAAAGTTTTAAATTTTCCTTGGTTAAATTGAAAAATTGATCAACTTTTAATTTACCGTTATTAGCTTTTGCTCTCGAAATCTTCCTTTGGGCGAACTTTCCTATTGAATTGCTCTGCAAGTCTACACATACTTGAAATAAGTTACACAAGGGGGAAGAAAAAATCTTAATAACTCTTACTTCAAATCTTTCTGGAATAAAAAACGACGAAGGAACTTTGCTCTCGTTCTTCATCTTCTTCCTCTCTTTTCGTTCCACAGCAGCAGCAGTAGGAAACAACTCTCCGTGCAATTACACAGCATCAACTTTTCCCGGGGATAACAGGATCCAATTAAAAAGTTTTGATTTCATTATTTGAATTTTGAGTTCTATCTCGGGTCGAGATATCACAGGCATCATCGTCAGACTCCAGAATAACACAGCCGGATCGTGGGAGAGTTCTTTTTTGCTCCATAGAGAATTTATACAAAAAAAAAAAAAGATACATAGAAGGGGATCCCTTCATAGTTGGTCTCTCGGACAGAACAGCCGGAATGGCCATAGAAAAAGTTTCAGTTTTCGATTAAAACTTTCCGACCATGTAAAGGAATGCTAAGATTAAGCCGGTGAAGTGTAGGAGGACTAAAGGACATACCATTCTCGAACCCATCGGATAAGATAGGGCTCAGTAATGGCATCATCAAGTAGCTTTAACGCGGTCTGATTAATATCGTAGTAATCTGCCGTAAATATTTCTTCATTCCGGTTGTTAGGGCATCTAATAAAAAATTCAATTAATCAAAATATCCACCACCACTACTAAAATTCCCCCAAAAGTCATTTCATCAAGGGACAACAGATAGCAGCCTGGTCCTCTCCAACTGACTGACTGACTGACTGACTGATACCACAAGCATTATACAATACGTGATGGCGAACGTGGGATTCCAAGGACCAGACAATGGCAAGGATATTGGGAGGATAAAAACGCGAGATATGAATAATTTATGACAATCTACTTTGGGGAGTAGAGTGAAGATAATAAAGTCACCCGAAGGCATTTTTGGTGATGTCCGCTATATGTATGTATACATACCGATGGTACTTACCTATATAGACTCCAGGCAATCGGGAAGTTATCATCTAGCAGAGCATAGTGAGTGTTCAAATGATCCAAGTCACCTTCATGTTGTTGTTCATTCTGATTATTGTATCCTGAATTCATATAAATTTTAGAAGTTATTCAGGATAATCTCCTATTTCTGATTTTCTTCACAGTTGATATATTCGGGTGATTCAGATTTCGTCAAGTACCATGTCAGGACCAAGCATAAGAGATAGCATCAGCACGAGACTTAATTTACAATTTTTCACCTCACTGCAATAAGAATATTGTTTTCCACTTGTGCTCATTCGGCACTATTGAATCAACCGATATGGTACCTCTTCAAAATGTCCTGAGGAGGATTCCTCAAGAACAGACTGGAAAACATTCATCACTATATCCGAAACCACCCACTAAAAGCCGAAAGAACGCCCTCTTGCCTGTATTTGGCTCTGTGCATTAGTGTTTAACTCTTATATCTGTAAGCCAAAAAAGATAGGTGTGGGCGGCTCCGAAGGGTTTTTAAAGTGGCTTGATAACGTCAGGTTGGTAGATTTATTATGTGCGAAACTAAGTCGATGGTTTGGACTGGAGTACTCATAAGATACCACAGCTGGCCGGCAGCTAAGTAATATACTCCTCCCGTCAATGCAATGCAGCTATTCCTTTGCGGATATTTGGTCTTTCTTTTTGTGGTTGCAATATTTAATAAAAGGACAGTTGTTTGTTTTTATTATATTTGTGATTAGACATTTGTAGGTTGTTTTTGTGCCGATAATAATTATTCCAATTCCAGAAATTTTATAAATATTTTCAGTAAGTCTTATTGATATCAACGAACATATTAGAGTGTTGATCATGCCTCCAAATGCAGATTCCTTTATATAACCTATGGAGCAGGGTGTTATTAGATATTAAAGGGGTACTAGAGACCGATTACAGATATCGATACCAGCGAAAATAGTAACATCAAGATATTATAGAAAGAGTTCAATATATGAATTACACTAGATATATAGTTGGAGAGACTTCAAATGAGGTGATGGAATCCTACGTGAAAGACAGCTAACTCCTTTTCGACCCATATTTTTGTCCACGAATCTTATACTTTCTATTGAATTCAGGCCTGCCCGGGCCGATTATTGTTAAGAAAAGTTCTGATTTTATTAGAGATCGTACTTTAGTAGCTTTCAATTTACATACAACTTTAACTGCTAAAATGTTGGGCTCCTCAGAGGATTTCACAATTTATATAAATGAATTTTTATCTAAAGTGCAGAAATAACTGTTTTTTAAGGCAATACAAATTAGGATCAAATATGGCTTTAAATTCCTATGGATTAAAGGTGGTAAAATCCAGGGATGTAAAGGACTCACATTTTGAATCAACTCATCGCTCAACTCAAGCAGTGAGTCCGCTCAATCACTGAGTCCGCTCAACAGTTGAGCGGTGGTTCATCGCTCGAAATTTGAGTGGACTCACTGGTTGAGCGGACTCAATCGTGAGCGGACTCAGTCTTGAGCGGACTCATTGCTTGAATGGACTTGAGCGGACTCACTGCCTGAGCGGACTCATCATTTGAGTTGAGCGGACTCAAATCATATTTTAAACAAGGAAGGAAGGAGAAAGAAGAAATGTTGGCTAAGAAAATTAGCAAAAGCGAAATTAATAAAATATAATATAATGAATGACTTTTTTATAAGCTTTTCTTATTTTATTGAAATTTCAGTTTCAATTTTAATTAAATCAGATTCTCTTTATGTTATTTAAAATATGATTTGAGTCCGCTCAACTCAAGTGATGAGTCCGCTCAAGACTTGAGTCCGCTCAAGTCCATTCAAGCAATGAGTCCGCTCAAGACTGAGTCCGCTCACGATTTAGTCCGCTCAACCAGTGAGTCCGCTCAAATTTCGAGCGATGAACCATCGCTCAATTGTTGCGCGGACTTAATGATTGAGCGGACTCAAATCCTGAGTTGAGCGATGAGTTGATATGATAAATGAGTCCGCTCATTTACAACCCTGGTAAAATCTACTTTAAGAAAAATGTGGTTGAATAATTCCTCTTCCTAATCTTTCAAATTTTTATCTATGACATGTCTTTTAATGTTTACTATCAGAATGTCAGAGGGCTTCGCTCTAAAACTGAAAGCACCGAATTGACTATGCTTTCAAATACACATGATATAATTTGCTTGACAGAGACATTTCTACAAACGGGTGTAAATAGCAATGAAATATTTGATGGCACCCAGTTTATAGAAGGGACAGGAACTTAGCGTCTACTGGAGCTAAGGATGGTGGTGGTTGTCTCATTGTAATTCACAACAGATTAAAGTCTTTTCGTATTCCCTCTTTTGCAGCTGCTCATGAGGTCATTTGGGCTGTAAATAAAGAAAATAATAGTATGTTATATATATATGTTGTCTTTACATACCGCCGCAACCACCCTCTCCTATATCAGCGCGAAAGTTTTGCAGCCCCACTCAACGCTAATGTCTTTGTCATCGGCGATTTCCTTAAACTACTTAAACCAGACCCGCGTGACGGTGGGATGCCAGCATCTGAAGCTTATAGCATGTCTTCTCATGTCTGCTTGATAACGTTTTACTTGAAACTTTATGAAAACCTTAGATGTGTCATTTTATCCGAGGAGATGTTGGTGTAAAATGACATAGTGCATTTAATTTTTAATAATTATTTGCAAACATCACAAAATGAATTTCTCTGCGCTATTCTCTATAATCCTGAACATATATTATGTGCTCATTTAGAGCATAGACGCAACTGTATCCATAGTTCCCGTGATTTAGACCTACTATAAAAATCATTATAGTAAGGGCAGGGCTCTTTGGAGTCATCATCGTTTGGGTCGAAATATTCACTAGGCTCGTCCGCCGTAAATCTTAGGTTTTCATTTGCAGGAACAAATGCCATTTTAGTTTGATGGTTAAGTTAAAACATATCTTTGACTGAATATTACATGTAGTGTGGAGAACTAGGGTGCCATTTACTCTCAAGAATGATTTTTTATTTTACCCTTAAATCAAGTTGGACATTTTTCCAATACAACAAAGTTAACAAAGAGCAAATGACTAAACCTGATACGCACACACATAGCGTTGTGTTCATATATTCGTATGTGGTACAAGTAGTACATGCATTTTGAGGGTTTAGTAAAAGGACACTTGCAGACATGTGTAGCGTTGTTATTATCCAAAGAATGGTATGCCCGCTTACCTTGTGCTGATGACATTTTTCGAGTGCACAGATCTATGTCTGTAAAGTGAGTGTTATTTAATAGTTTTTCTTGTACTATCCTTAAATCCCTTAAGATTATTGATGACGTCTATATCCTACCCTAAATGGATTGATATTTTTAATTAAAGTTATAAATTAAAAAAAAAAACAATATATACTACGAAATGTTGACTGAATAATTCGTAATTTAGATCAACTGACCACAATATATTATTTTGCCTTGACAAGATGATACGGATTGCAATACAAGAGAAATACAACATTTTTCACTGTCCACACATAAAAATTTCGATGGAAGAAGATTTATTATAAGGATGCTTCTGTCGTTGTATTGCAATATTGAACTATAGTAAAGGCACCCCAAAAGGGATAAACTGCTGCCGTTAAGAAGAAATACATTATCGAAAATTTATTCATCTTACCGAAAACTGGACACAGTCAGAGAATGGCAACCGAATCAGCCAATTGTAAGCTGGCCCCTGATGGACCACAAAAGTGCCTAAAAAAGCATTTTCAAAACCTAAAATACTTTGGGATCATCGATATTTCAGTCCCGAAACGATAAAGTTCTTCCATTTTGGATATGAATTTCTCAATAAATGACCCAACCCCTCCCCACAAAATGTATATGAGCGATGAGAAAAATAGACCTGAACTGGTAACTATATTGCATCACTGATGTATGAAGGTTGGAGAATAAATGGAGAAAACCTCGACCACAACAATATCATCTAGGGATAAAGGCGAAAACCGAAAAAAATATTACAAAAACATAACAGTACTAAGGAAGAGGATAACCGAGCAAAAAAAAAACGAGAAAATTATGTTGAACGAACGGGCATATGTGATTTCTTCGGTCCTCAGAGGATAATGTACTTTATTCTCGCACTTCACAGACAGTCAGATGTGAATTAGGGATACGAAAGGAGCGGATGCTGAATGGTAAAGGATTTTTTTTTTATATACAGAGCACATAGGGGAAAACTGATGTCCCAAACGTGATGATGGGCAAATTCTGGAGGATGAGGAAGCTAAGTTTATGCATTAAAACATTTACAAAATGGTTCCAGAGTAGATATTTTTCATTACAAATATAAATTTGATTGATCCGTTAAAATTGAGTGTCCTTCATGGTACAACAACTATGCCATATTGGAGATATAATTTAATGAACAGAAAACAAAAAGACTTTGTTCCCAACTAATGACTAATGTAGTTAGCAGACATAGATTCAGCAGTAGGTACATTTTAGAGATCTTGGGGAAGTGATATGTCTTTTATATTTAATCCTGAAGAGTCCATTATGCTTCCATCAAATGCAAATATCTGCCACCGTTTCAAGATCGTCTTTGATGATGGCTTAGGTTTATCCAAACCGCACACATAGAAAAAATCATTATTTGGCCTGTCCACTTTGACTTGTTTCCCATTGTGAAGTGACACTGAATTTCTCCATAATGAAGAATTGTAATTGTTTCCTTAAATGTTCGTTTTGCCCCACCGATAATACTCCAAAATGCCGCCTTTACATCGAAAACTCATCAAAAACCCTTTGGCAGCTGTTTTCAATTGAAAAAATCTTCTATCACTTTATCCCGAATACGCTTTTTCCTTCTCCAAATACCTCGGGAAAATCCATGTTCGTGTACATGAAGTTTACAGGTATCAGTACTTTCTATTTTCTTTACATGCTTCAACAGCCATGACCTAAAGTGGCGCGAAGGCTAAGCCGCTAGCTATAAAGTTTGCGTTCTTCTTAAACATATCAAATTGAAGCTGGAAGCGTTCAGACATTTTTATGTTTTTATTAAAAAGTGGAGTAGAATAGATTTATAGAGGGGAAGGGGCGCCACATAGCTGTATCTGCCCCAGGTAGGATCTATGTCACCTCTATTCGCCTTCCTATAAAAAATCTGCCAATCTTTAAATTGTTAAATTTTCTTTTACGTTTGCCCTTATTTATTAACTCTACCTGCTCCACTAGCACCGCCTTATTACTAAATTACAAATGCAAAAAAAATTTTTAGTATTGAATACAATTAGCTAGGAAACGCTATTCAAAAAGCCACTAAACAAATATAATTAAGAAACACTGTTCATGTTAAAAGTGTAATAAGATCGTGGGTGAGTAAATATAAATTTAAAACAAAATAGGTTTTAAAACATCTTAGCATCCCCGCATCCAATAACCCAAACCAAGTAATGACTAACTAATCACCCCTCCCCCCGCTAGCCAAATGTTGCCATTGACTATATTGTTTACACAGGGTGCCCCAGTGGTTTCCGAGATAACGGGACTTAAGGATATTTGGGTATGTTTTTATAGAGTACCCTGTAACTTCTGAATGTTACACCTTATATGTTGATACCCGAAAGATAATTGCCTACTTTCTGGTACTAATCGAACTTTTTGAGCCATAATTTGCTTCCTCAGCAAGGATATTAAAAAATTAATGCACTCCCAAATTACTTCCTTTCAGAATCTGAAATCTTTACTATCGCGCTGGCAATCAGCTTCCAAACCATGGCATAGTTGTGCATTACTCAAGGTGGACATTGGTGACTCTCTTGACAGTGATCGGATAGCTATACTAGTCCTTCTGGATTTCAGTAAAGTGTTCGATTCTATTAATCATGATATTCTTGTTCTTAAATTGCGGCAACATTTCAGTTTCTGGTTTACAGACCTGACTCTAATCAAAAGTTTTCTACTCTACCGTAGACAATCGCGTAACACCCAGTCAGTTTCGTCTCCCTTAACTCTTCACTGCGGCATATCTCGGGGCTCTATTCTCGGCCCTTTCCTCTTCTCACTATACATAAATGATCTACCCACGGTTTTGAAAAATACTTCAATCCACCTTCACCCTTGCCCGCGAATGTTAAGAATACTTGCGAATATATTGTCACATTGCATGCGCATGAAGCTTTCTAAGGCTCTCGTGTTACCCCGCTT
Organism: Dioctria linearis; assembly: GCA_963930735.1. Lineage (NCBI taxonomy): Eukaryota > Metazoa > Arthropoda > Insecta > Diptera > Asilidae > Dioctria > Dioctria linearis. Next base: position 30,643,139 of record OZ005742.1, read on the forward strand.
TATCTTTGGAAGTCTAATATTTCCTAAACTGGATTCTTGCTGTCAGCTGAAATTAACGGTATCTTTCAATGACACGATACGATTTATATTCTCTCATATTTCGTTCTATGACAACTCCTTCCTTGGATGCTGTCTTAAAACATTTCTCATGAACAGAAGAACGGTTACCTTTTCGGTACAGAGAGTGATAGAACATTTTAAAGCTAAGCTTTTGGTCTTGATGACGTGTTCTGTAATAAAAATAGTAGTTAAATAGGAACGAAAACAGTTAAAATTCCAAATTTACTATAAGTTCAAAATAGAGGGGAGGTGGGTAAAGTTTAGAAGCCGTTAAAAAGGATCAAGGATTATCTTATTATCTATCTAACAGATTTAGAAAAGTTATTACAGGATGTAATGCTTACAGGATAATCCATAAAATTTTATGCAAAGACCTTTAAATCCAGTTATCTCATGAACTATTAGGATCTCCCCCCCCCCCCCCCCCCGCCCACCACCAATATAATTTTTTGCCCATCTAAGCATGAGTAATTCATAGCCTTCGGGTTTTACGGCCACTTACGGGACATTGTGTATACACAGTAAAATATTCGGAGATCTATGAACACCGGAACGGTGTTGAATGAAGTCCTTATATTTTCGGAGTACATTTGTCCCTAAAAGCTTATTTAGTCATAAATATAATTACCAGGCTCTGGTATAGGATAATTATTACTGTTTACTGTGAATTTTTAGAATTTCTGCAGAAATATGATATATACCCCGATCGGAAAAGCATTCGAAACCCCTATTTTTGTCATTTTGAACCGAATCGCATACAAATCTGATATTAATATTTCCTTCTGACAGGAATTGCAGAATGCGTTTTTGAAAAATAAAAATATATTTTTTTAGATTATATCGAAAACTGTTTACTGCATCGAACTGAAATAGCTGAAGTAGCTCACATATTACAAGAATATTATTTTGAAACCATAACTTCTGAAAATAATTCGTTTTCTTTGGAAGACGAAGCCCGTCAACCAGTAGAAAGTGACGGAATGGTGAACTGGTGAAGAGATTATTAAATTAAAAGTAAGGACAAGAAAAAAATTAAGACTTGTTGATGGACTTGCATGAACGAGAAATGCTGATAAATCTAATAGACGAACCGGTTTTCAATATTACGGAAAACGAAAAAAGAAAATGGGTGGGATTACGAAGTTCCTAAAGGTGCCAAGGCCAGAAAAGAAAGATGTAATTGTTTTTTTTTTTTACTATCAGAACCAGTTTAACACAAGTTCGCTGCATGGACACGTTAAATAAATAAACGGTCAATAACACATGCGTTCCATTACTTAGTCGGTGTTAGTATTAGTATGTTAAACTAAACATAAACCAAGCACCGGATGAAATTACATGGAAAACACAAAAACATTAAACAAAAAAGATTAAAGATTATATAGACATTGTTTTAAAACATGCTTAGTAACGTCAAGAACAAAATGCTCAGCCATATTATTAACAGTAATACACATGCGATTAACAGGTTCATACATGCTAAAGTTAACATGCAATAGAGGTAGCCTTCTCAAATTGTACCTACTATCACGAAAAGAGATTTTGTTAAGCAACAACGGAGGATCAATATTCGCGTTTAAGACCTGATGCACAAAAGTTACATTGGCAACCATGAAACGTTTCTCAAGCGATTGCATATTCAAAAGTTTCAAGCGATCCTCATAGGGTGGAAGAATTAATGAATCATTCCAGGGTAGGTGCCTGAGAGCAAATCGTAGGAAGTTCCGTTGTACAGACTCGATACAGTCGATGTGTGCAGAGTAAAATGGAGATCAGACCTGGCTAGCGTATTCAAGAAGTGGTCTCACAAAGCAAGTGTACAAACGCAATGTTGTGGTACGAGTTGAACACTCTCGGGACCAACGTTTTACAAAATCCAGGATAGAACGACTCTTTGATACCATGTAGTTTATATGGGAGACAAAATTCAATCTGTGATCACATTTGACACCCAAGTCACAGACAGAATCCACACGGCGAATCGAAGAATCCGAGAACTCATAATCATAAGTGATTGGTGTCTGATTCCTATGGAGAGTCATAACCTCACACTTGTCGATATTGAGTACCAAATTATTGCTCTTACACCAATTGTAAAATTTTTGAAGGTCACCTTGTACCTGTTCACAAATTGTTAACAGATATAATCTGAACGAAAAGCTTAACATCGTCAGCATAAATCAAGACCCTACAGTACCTCACAACAGAGACAGAATAAAGAAAACGGGCCTAAGTGACTCGCTTGAGGTACGCCAGATGTAGCCGTCAAGATTCTAGAGATGAAATGGCGGAATAATATTCTATTATTTAAATAAAAGTCAGTCCATTTTAGAAATATTGGAGGAAAACCATACCTTTCCATTTTAAAGAGTATTATGGAGAGAGATAGCTTGTCGAAGGCTTTTCTAAGGTCTGTATAAATACAATCTGTCTGATAGCCTTTTGCCACCCCCACTTCCCTGAATTTATCATCAGATCATGTGAAAAAAGGCAAGAAGATCGCCATGCAAAAGACGCACATAAATCGGGAAAGAATAGAAAAGTATTTTCAATGGATCTACTTACAATCAGTTCTTTTAGCTCCAAAATCCAATGTATCCAGCTTATACTATAAAAAAAAATTAAACGTTTATAACTTCACAATCTTTAACTTAAAAACTAATGGTGGTTACTGCTACCTCTGGCATGAAGGAGACGCGGGCCTGACATCAACTATCTGTTTTCTTCTATTTTGTATAAATTTTTCTCATGTTATTGAAAATAATAATATGGCGGACACGATAATACTATACAGTGATGGCTGCACCAATCAAAATAGAAACGCAACACTTTCCAATGATCTCTTAAATTTGGCAAAAGAAAAAAAATTACAATGGAACAAAAATATCTTGAAACACACACAAATGGAATGTGATTGTTCCATATATTCCACCATAGAACGGAAATTGCGTAAGAAATTATAAATGTTCCAGCTGATTATGTTGAAACATGGCAAACTGATCGCTTAAACCCTAAACCATACCCTGTAGAATATGTCCTTGGATTGTACGTTTTCCAGAAATTTTGATAATGTAAAGTTTATTTCATCGATAAGACCGAGGGGGCGGGTTATTCTGATTTCTGTGGTACTTTAAGGGGGGTAACCACCAAAGAAGCTCACGATTTCTATTCCCAAAAGTATGCAAATTGAAAACTGAAAATGGACGGCATAAGCTGTCTGAGTATGCAGAATACAACCCGCAGAGCTTTCACAACAAGTGAAAATTTTCCAAAAGCACATCATTCCATCTGACGGTGATGAAACGAATTAAAAACGCCAAATTATATTCAAAATTTATAAAAACTAGAAATGTTTCCCGTTACCATGGTTAACATTATTGACTTTATCTCCTTTATCATTGCAAAATAAATAAACAGAAAAAGGTTCTATCTTTGTTACAATTTGAACTTTCTTTGAAATAATATCATAATTTTGGTAGTTACTTATCTCTGAAAATAGCAATTTTCAAATGAAAATATATAAGTAACCAAAACTTTTTTATTCGTTTTGTTTCCGTCACTTCCTCTTCCACGTCAATAGTTTTCATACACAAGTACTAATTTATCTACTTGATATATCATTTTTGCGTAATTATGCACCAAAATCTGCTAATTTCATGAATTGTAGAGCTTTCTGAAACTAATTACATACATACAAAGTACGTCATTACCTAAGTTTGTCCTTTTTTTCTAGTTATGTGCAGTTTTGATCCTGATAATACGCACAGAATTGACGCAAAGTTGTACTAACTTTTCGTGTTTTTTAAGATTCCAGTGGTACCCCCTCAGTGCTAGAATATACGACAAAATCGAATGAATTTTTCCACTGCTTCTGTTGTGTTTTTATTGACCTCAGCAAGCCTTGTATTAATTGGAATGATCTGAAAATATCATTTCACATTACAAATTGAAAATATTATTTCGAATTTAAGCACTTGTATTTGTCTAATTACATGTAGAACACCCATTTACTTTAGTTTATTTTGTGGTTGATGAAAAATTTAATGAAAATGGTGAAAATAAAAGTACGACAAATTTGAGGTGAAATATCAAAATATGTGACAAAAATATACGCCTAAGCTACAATAAAGAGATCAGAATCAACCCTCAGGTCGAACTTCGGGAGAGGCAACAGTTAATACTATAAGAGCTCTCAAGTACAATCAAGACTGGGAAATTTATTTTAAAACCTTTCATTGTGAAGAATGGAGGCTTTTGCCGTGTAGGTAAAAGAAAAGGGATCGATAAATAGTAACTAACGATGAACTGCCTAGACTTTATTTGAGGCCAATTCCAATTCAAGCTGAAAAATACCAAGATCTAATGTCACATAAATCTTCTATGAAAAAGGACTACCATTACTTTTATGACAGCCTTTCTCATTTATAAAACTTATTTTTAGTTTTGTTACATTACACATATATTTTATGGAAAACATTTATTTTTATTGTTTCGTTCCTTTATATTATATGGAATATATATTTTTATTTATATTATCTTTAATTATTATTTTATTCTCCCCCGATCTTCAAATATTAAATAACTAGATGTAAAATTTCCTAAATCTGGCAGAAAAAATTTATTTATTAGCTGAAAAACTGAGCTAACTCCCCTATCTTATCACAAAATAAAAACTTAAGTAATTTAAATTACCTAGAGTTAGTTCGGTCGTTACGGCACACCATAAGGGTTTATGGTAATAAAATACAAAGTTAATGAGATATATTTATATTTATGATTCACCCCTAATAGAGGTTTCCACAATACAAGAATAGAGGTTTCCACAATACAAACATTCAGTATCTTCTTTATCCGAACTTTCACAGGAGCTTCCTGTATAAAGGAGTTTATTATCTTTATCAGAACTGAATCGTGATAACTGCATGGCTTTGGACTTACCCTTCCTAGCCTTTCCCTTACCTCTTTCTTTCTTATTAACTACAGCTTCTTTCTTTTTTTAATGTTTTTTTCGACCTCAGCTTTATAAGATCCAGTCAACAAAGTGGATTTGGTAAGATTTACGTCCACGGTTACTTTGTTTTTTTGGAACGACTGTTGGAATTGGAGATATTTGAATCGGTGTTATATAATCGTGAACGTATGACGGGGATGGCTTCGGAGCAGAATATCGAGTTGAAGATGAAGCTGTTTTAGCGAAATAGGAGAATTTGTTTCCTTTTGCTTTGAAATTGCAGACTCGGAAGGTTCTTGAAAATCAGCTTCATTAGTGCCGGGGCTGGTCGCACAGCCTTAGCTTCATTGGATATTGTCCAAAAGAGAGCCTTCAAGCTCATTGGCGATTTGGCAATAACTTGTCATATCGACTCACTCGAGCACCGCCGCAATGTTGGATGCCTTTCGCTCCTTTATCGCTATATGCATGGTCAATGTTCTGATGAAATATCTAGTCTAATCCCTTGTAGAATGATTCCTGCACGCAATACTCGCGCTGCAAACCGCGCACATCCTTTAACCCTTCAAATTACTTTCGGCCGTACAGTAAAATTCAGAGATGCTTTTTTATCCCGAACAGTGCGAATGTGGAACAGCTTACCATCTTCTGTTTTTCCTCCGGCATACAATCTGCGGAAGTTTAAGGGCGACATACATCGGCACCTCCGCCACTTTCCTCATATCCCCTAATCCTTTCCATATCTCCTTCCTGCCATGCTGTGCTTTGCATCATAGGGTATCCCCTGAGCTTGGCTTAATAATATAAAAAAAAAAAAAAGAAGATATCTGGTTTGGTTCCTTGATTTCAATCAGTGGGGAGAAGTTTATGAAATCGTTGACATCTATGAAGTCATGGTCTTTGAATACATTTCAAGCTATAAAATACATACCAGTAGAACGAAATTCACTTACGGCGATTTCACCCAAATAAATAAGACCAAATACTTCCATAATATCATATTGCGACAGAGGTCGTATATTGTTTCTTATCCAGCATCGAATTTCATCAGACATATATTTTTTTAGAGCTCGCATGAATGATCTATCAAGAGGTTGTATCTTGTGGCTGGAATGTGGCGGGAGCATTAGCAATTGAACGTTATTGCTTCGAGCTTCAGTTTAATGTTTCTTGTGTAAGTGGTGTGACCGTCCAATAAGAGTAACACTGTCGAATCTGCACTTGGTTTGACGTATTTGAAAATATGCTTGAACCAATTTGTAAACCGGTATGTTTGAATCCACGCTGACGGATGGCATTCGTGTATATCCCCTGGAGGTGCACCTTTCATTAGTAGAGGACTATCTTGTTTCGGAGAAAATATTATCAAAAGTGGCACAAATGCTCCTCCCGCGCTCATGCACATTGCGTATTTTATTAGAGAACCTCATTCGGCAGATGTTAACGCACCAATTTGTCTCTCCCCTTTACGACTTAAAACTTGTTGCATTTGTGAGGGAACGACACTGATCCCAGTCTCATCAACATTGTATATCCTTATAGCAGGAAATTTATATTGATCCATTATCTGTTCGAGAATATTAAAGATCTCATTGATCGTCTCTCTATTAAATCCCTTTGATCTCGCAAATGAAGTTCCTGTTGGACGGCGGAAAGAAATCTCAGGATGTCTGTTCCAAAATCCGTGTAACCAGTCTTTCCCAGAGCTTTCATTCTGGATGGAAAATGTATCGGCGATGTAATTTTTTACTGCAAACTGATAAGCTAAACTCATGGTTTTCTTACTAAGCCAAAGAATTTAGCTTCCATTTGTAACACGTAATCGATAAGCTTGTCCTCAAATTTTTTCGGCACAGTAGGTTTTCTTCCTAGTTTAAATTGGGTAACTAAGTCAGCTGAAACTTCTTTTTTAGCTGCTGAACGTCTTAAGGTAGTTCATGTTAAATTATATTGCAAGCTTTAATTCTACCCATTTTCTTTCCTCTCGCAGCTTCAATATCATTATTCAATGCTTCTTTGTCCCATCTTTGACGTTTTCTTTAAGATTTTGGTACTATCGGCGGCATTATCTAAAACAAATCATTATTAGACACTGTCGAAAACTCCGGAGGTAATATGGCCTATCGGGCCATATTGGACTACTTACTGCTAGGCCATATTAGCTTTGTGGTATGCTGTAAAACAAACACCTCCTAAATAAAAAAATCCAATTGTATTCTATCAAAAATTGTTGAATTACTAGATAGGTTGACAAACACTACTAGTAACGTCTAAACTAAAAATTTCTAGTTACTTTAGTGTAAAGCGGATGAGTCATAACTTATCTAAAAATAAGATTAAACTTTGCAAAAATCGTTCTTCGGTCTTCAAAAACACTTCCGCCTCACCAGCTCAGCTACGACTGACTGGATCATTGCCAAAGTTAACTTTGGTATTGCGTTGAGAAGGCAGATCACGCAACAAGTACATTCGACCAGATGCATTGCTTCTTATAGGAAAAACTACGGCGTGCCATATAAGCCGATTAGGCCATATTACCCGAACTTACTGTAATATCTTTTAAAATATTTTATTATTTATTACAAAAAAAAAAACGTTTCGGTTGAAAATGAAAAGAATTGTACAGTTTTTTTTTTATTGAAAAATTTCAGTTTTGGTACCTAAGCCATTTGAATCTTAGGCCGACGATATTATTTTATGTTATCTAAGTTCAAGTACAATTCGAAATGATTAAAATTAAAAAAATAACGAAATGCTAAATAAAATTATTCTTAAAATGTTCTATTGAATGGCGATTTGTTCCATTCCATGCAGCTTAAGAGAAAACAATCCATTATTGAAGCCTCATGTTGACTTTTAGTGACATATGTAAAAGCTGACCTGGCTACATGTATACATTATTAGAAATCAACCCTAGGGGCAAAATACTTATCACATCAACTCCAATCAAAGCAAATGTCGTGCGTTTATCTAAAAAGCTTTTGACAATCAAAATAAAGTCAGTCACATGCTTATCGCGCCGGGACATCTAAGATATCCACAGGCCATAGAATGATCTGAACCCACCCTGTAATAACTTCCAATTAGGGCAATTATGGTAAAGTTCAGCTTATTCGCTCGCGGCTTAAAGGAGGGTGAACGATTTTATAACAGCACCATACCAGACATATTAAATAATGTCACATTCAATGGAATTCACAATCAGGATCCCACCTGGCCTGGACTGAATTCGTCAAAATTGCATCATTTGGTTTTATATGTAGTCTAGACTAGACCTAGAGGATGATGGTCGGGCCGTACGAGTAATAGCATTCGTTTGTCCAGTGGTTGGGAGCTTATTTAATATTCACAGCGCACTTTGGAGTCTCAACCACGACGATTGTTAATTGTATGCATATGGGCGTCTATATATACATATGTACAAGTATGTATAGCCTATAATTAATATTAATGAATGTTTATGTTTATACTGGCACCTCCAAGCATTGTTATTTAAAGCAAACACATGCGAACAATTCGGGGGCGCAAATACGTTAAGCTGCTCTACCACACTTTTATAGTTAAACATTTTCAGTTGACAGCGGAGAGATAGCGGAGTTGGAGTTTGACAAGTGGCCATGGCCACACAATCCCTGAACGCCTTTTATTGGCTTATTTCACATTGACGAGATGTTTTGTACCATAAAACAACGCAATTTACTGCTGTTCAGTGTTTATCCTGTGTTGCGAGAAAATTTTATGGGAATTTCGGATTGTGAGAAAATCGATATAATTTTCGACCTTGAACCGTTCCGTAGATGTGAATTGCGGATAGGTGCGAAGAGATGTAGTATTTAATCCTAAGGAAAATTATCTTTTTGCTTAGCTTAGAAGTTATTTCAAAAGTCCCGTCTGTATATCAAATTATCTATACTTGTTCGCTCCATTTCTCTTAATCTAAAATTTTCAATATAAAAATCAGGGGATGAAAGTAATTTTGATCTCCATTGAAACTTGATTACTCTCCGAACTGATATATATCTTTGTTGCATCGGATACCATTCTTAATCCCACCATAAATGGCATCCCCAAGGACCAAGATTTCTTTGACGTGGTGTTCATTTCGTTTATAAGCATTTTCCTTTTTGTCACTTCTATGTATCAAAATGCGTGTCCAAGTCCATAGTGTGTAGTTTATTATATATACCTACAATAAGCATATTTCGGGATAACGTTCAATCCCTTTGGAAAGAGTCCTCTTTACATCCTCTTAATGTGCATTATCTGAGAGGGAAGTTGATTTTTTCCCTTTTATTTTGTTTTTTGTTTTTTTTTGTATGTTGTGTGTGCAAGGTAGAAACATACTAAAAGTCACCCCCTTTAAGAAGCGTAACTAAACTCTTCTATGAAGTAAAAATAAGAGGGAAACTTTTGGGTGAGTATACTTATAACGTGTTATAAGCTCCTTAGGAGTTCTTCGCACTACTGCATTTCTGATAGGGATCAAGGGATCGCCAAGTATATGTAAGACGTAAAATAAGGGTGCGTATACGCGCAATAAGAAGAAATTCCGAACGGATAATTGAGTGAATAAATCAAGGCACCCATCCCTTTGTTGGAATGAGATTTTGATTAGGATTAGGCCCATATTTTGGAGGGGATGTTATCGAATGATGTAGACTGAGTCACGTCATATCGCTCTTTAGATTGAGTTTTATGTAATATAAAGGAAATTGAATTAAGTTCAAGTCTTTCATCGTTATGATTCTCCTTTGAGTCTTTGATAATTGAAACTATAGGTGTACATTGTGCAGCAACGTTAGCTCTCTTCATATTCAATTTCATACGATAGATTGCAATCCATAAAATCGCGTTTGTTATGACTCTCTGAAAGAGGTTTTCTTATTGTATTATGTACATACTGTGATGGTGGTATCCTTGGTAGTAGTCGTGTACTAGAATCCATCCTTGATACAGTTATGCGCTTCTATTCAATTTCCTGTCGATGTTTTACAAATCCTACTCTCCACAACCTCTGGGGTACTGCAATATATATCTACTCCAGTGAAGCGGATAAAGGAGCGAAGGACATCAAACATTGCGACGGTGATCGAGGGAGTCGATATGACAAGTTATTTCCAAATCGCCAATGAACTTGAAGGCCTCTCTTTTGGACAATATCCAGTGAAGCTAGGGCTGTGCAGCCAGCCCTGATCCACATATGGCAACAGAGAAGATGTAATCAGTCCAGTTCCATTAAGTTAAGGAAATATTAATGCCAATAATGCATAAAAACGGTGTATCATAAATCAGTGCTCTATCAGAAGAAACGCGAGTGGAAAAACTATGATGTTATTTTAAAGATTTGGGACAGCTTTGGGTCTTAGACGCATTATATTCGACGCGATTCGCTTTGCCCCAAGCGAGGATATTGTCCATTCAATGATCTAATCATGCAATCTCGGTTGACACATGTGACATTACCTCCGAATTCCGAAAGAGTGCCAAGGGGTAAGGCAGATCAAGGGTACTGCATCGGCAAAACTATGGATGGGATTGAAAGTTGGGGTTAGCAGATTATTAATGAAAACTAAGAAAAGATATGGAGGAATAACAAAGCCATGGGGCACACCGGCATTTATAGGGTGAGGTTCTGATGAAACGTCATCTAGTACAACCCGTATTTGGCGACCGGATAAAAAACTTGCAATCCATAATAAAACGGGGAGGGGGAGACCCAGTGCTTTAAGTTTGGCTAAAAGTGCAGAATTTCCGAGTCTATCAAAAGCCTTTAAGATATCTAGGACAACGATTATAGACTCACCAAAATTCTAAGGCTACGGTTCCAACGTTCCGTAACAGAAGTCCGGAAGCCGTATTGACGATCCTTGATGAGTTGATTAGTTTCTAGATACTTCATTAATTTGAAGTTAACGATAGATTCAAAAACCTTTGAAAGAATAGAAGTTATTGCAATTGCTCGATAATTTGAGGGATAGCTACCCTCTCATTTTGTGGGAATAGGCTAAACGTGAGCGAATTTCGAAGTTGTTGGAAATCTTCCTGTCGAATAAGACAAGTAAAATAGTTTGCGCATAGGCTTTGACAAGGATAAGGCACAGCTTTTAATCGACAGGGGAGAGAAACCATTAGGACCTGCAGATTTAGAGACGTTAATTTCTTTAAGGACTTTGAGCAGATTTCTCGTACGGATGTGTATTGGCTCTTGAACACATTCACACGGGAGATTCGAAACAGGTATCTGTGTAGTGGGTGGAAGACGAGAATTTGAAGCGAATCTAGAGCCAAAATATTAGCTTTACCGAGGGACACAAAAACCACTTCAATGTTGTATAGAGGATCTGTTGAAGTTATCTTCTTGGTTTTGATCAGGGATCAGAAACCTTTGCTACATTTGCGGCTTGCAAATTCTTCTTTGTCTAACATTCCGGTCAAAAAGAAGTTTTCCTCCTGAATAATGGACTTGCAGGTATTCCGTGCAGTCTTGTAGACTTGTTTCAGTTTTGAACTTGAAAGCAATTGAAAGGCGCGAAAAGCAGACTCTTTCCCTTTTATTGTTTTGTTGCAGTTATCGTTGACCCCATAGTGATCTTGCTGTTGTTGAAATCTGCTGTAAGAATACGGAATGTATTCATGCATGCCACATTGTAGTGTGCATTCATCAACATCCCTTGAAGCAAAACAGACCGAACAATCAATTTCTCCAAGATACTGATTGGGACTTTTCGAATCAGCATTTTGAAAGTGCCAGAGAAGCTTACTTTTCGGTAGAAAAGTAGGGCGGCACAGCTGTGAGGAGGTAAATTGAGCCGTGTACCGAGTACAATGAGTAGTTTGTTCCCAAAATATAAAACTCGTTGAATCACAAAATTCTGTTGAACCCAATGTAAAAAAGTCATGTGTATGGATCACTGCAGTTTATTATATATAGATTGCTCAGAATAACTATTGCGTTCATTTTCATTTCAGATCCGCGTAAGATATCCACCGGCCTAGGGCTGGATAAGGGTGGGGCTATGCGCTGGACTGTAACACCTCTTGAGCGCCGGGTGATTTTTCTTTCGAGTTCACGAACTCACAAATAAAACAATGAAAGTTTTTATTGATAACTTCCTTGTTGGTGCAACGCAATAATAGCACGCGAATAGCGAAATTGCAAAAAAATAAAAATAATAGAAATCATGAACGCAGTAACACATCCGAAAATTGGTATTTATGTTTTTCTCTTTCTTTTGTGGCATTTCCACTTTCATTCCAGTGATCTCGCGGTGATCCAAGACCTGCCCACAAAACAATGCTTTAATCTTCTTTGTTCAAAATTTGTTCTTGTCCTTATTTATTGCACGACTCGATTCATTCACTTTCTCCCTTGTTTTTCTTCCCATTTGTTTTTACTTTTAAGGAAAACTTTTTGGCTATTTCTTTTTTTGTGTTAATATATTTCTTACTTTGACCTCGTTGGTACACTTCGAATTTTGGAGAGAGAGCTGCCCGCTTTTATAATTTTACACTTCCGGCTTACTTTTACAAATCGACTAGGATCCATTCTACTTTGATGAATAAAATTTGATTTTCAATTTTATTTTAAAAATCATTTCTTGAAACTCAGCCGATCGTTTGCTTATTTGCCAAAAAATCAAGCTAATTTTTTGGAAAATTTTTTACTTTGAAAGATGTTCCTAGAGCTTTTCTGTTTTTTTTTCTTCTAAAATTGCCGTTTGAGCTACTTATGGGGTCTCTTGCATTTCGATTTACACTTTGAGCTACGGGCTGCCCAAATAACGATGCAGAACTTCGGAAAATTCAGGGTGTGCAAAATAAATCTTGTTGCTTTTCTGTTTGCGATTAGGTTATTTTAACGGTTGTGCTCTATTACTTTGTGGTGCGTGAGAAGGGGGGCTGCACCTGGTAAATTATTATCAATTTCCGAAAACATCAATTTTCTAAATAAAGATAAATATTATTCCATTTTCATTTCTAAGGTATTCAAAAGAACTTCGCGCGGTACCCTGCCCGCCTTACATCATCCTTATAAAAGTAAATAAATTAAGTTAAATTATTATTTATTATAAATTCTACGTAATTATAATTTCAGGAACAACTTGGGTTTTCCAATACCATTTGTGACGAAATACAGCAGATAGTAGAAATGTCACTGTTAAAAATAGTTTATAGGGGCAACGATCCTCTGATTCACAAAATTCTCCATATCGCGGCAGATATACCAGGTATTATTTTCAATTCCGGAAGTTCATTCTCCTTAAAAATATATCTTCCAGGACTCACAGTGGCGCGGAAGTATCCTTGGTAACTCCAGACGAGGAAAGTATCGTTTAAAAGCGATCTTGTAATCAAAAGAGGTGTCTCGAGCTTTAGGTGGGAGTAGTGAGTAATTTCAATATAGTGATCACGATCTAAAAGTAATACGTGAAAATCTTTGCAGAGTCTAATTTATTACTTGAGGCGACAAGGCAAGACGAAACCAACCCGACGAAGCCTTATGCGAATGATTCGCATCAGTTTAAGCATTCGCATCAACCTTCGCAATGGCATCAAGCGATGCGAATGTGTACTGGTAATGTCGTGTCTCGCTCAGCGGCCACGCGGTTGGTCGATCCTCGCAGGCGCAGAATGCCCAGGCAGGCATCGCGTGTTTCATTCGACCAACAGAAAGCGTTTCTTTCTCGCTGCTGGCTGTAACAAGTAGCTTGGGAGTTTAGAATTGTGTTGAGCTATTTTGGCAGGTTTTCCCATGGTAGCGGGAAAGAAAAGTGAATATGGCGATTTTATACGCCAATCGATCGAAAACACACGAAATGCAATGTTTGTGAGAAAAGTTATTCCCTTATTGGGCGCACTACCTCGGCGTTTACGAAATGCTGATCCATACTGAATCCATGCTGATCTATTGAAAAAAGTCTAATGAAAAAGAAACAAGGACACCAAACATCCATTATCGTAAAACATCGACTGCCGAGTAAGTAAAGGCGTAGGATTTTGAAGGCTGATGCCCTAATATACTATAAGAGGGCGTATTTTTTTACTTAGAATACCTGTGATATTGCTGAAAAAATCCAAGTTCTCAGCCTAACCTGTCACGACATAACGGCACACTTCAACCGCTTAAACGTTCCTTTAAAGTACGAGGAATTCGTAGGCAGACACATTGGCGATGATATTTAAAACAAATTTAAATCAATGCTGAGTGAATTGAATATACCTAAGGAGCAAGTACACTGCTTGGTGAGAGATGAGGGCTCAAATATGAAGCGTGCTATGACATTGGCGGATTTTAACGATGAAGACTGTATTGCTCATAAGCTATACAGAAATTTTAAGGATGGATTGAATTCTGATAAGTTTATAGTGAATATGGTTCAGAAATGTAAGAAGATCGACACTCATTATAATCAGTCGACTTTCGCTCAAGGGCAGTTAGCCAAAATCCAACAGCGGCTAAATCCAGATCAAATTCCATTAACTGTTATAGGAGACTGTTCAACGAGATGGAATAGCACATTTTATATGTTCGAAAGGTGTTTAAAACTAAAAGAAGCTTTGTACCTGTATGGTAACGAGAATAACATGTCCAACATATCACCCGAAGAATGGAATGCTATGGAGTACTACGTAACAGTTCTTAAGCCATTTGAAGAAGCTACACGCAACTTGAGCAACTCACACGCTTTAATTTCGTTCGTGATTCCGGTTATTTACACACTGAAAACGGTCTCGATTACACAAATCTATCTACTAAAGGCGACACAGTTGATAACATTATTATCAGCTTTATACACGTTATCAAAACCGAAATAAATAAGAAGTTTACCAACCTGGAGAATGATTCTTTGCTCAAAATCTCCACATTTCTGGACCGATGATATAAGCGCATACCTTTTTCAGTAATATTGTGAGAGATAAAGTCCACTCTGATATCGTTGAATTGGCTCGAAATCTGTCTAACCGGGATGGTGAAAATAATCGGCGTTTAACTTCAGGCGCTAAAAGGTTGAGTAATATAACAAGAATAAGCAACATTGATGAGCCTTCAACAAGTTCTGCTAAAAGTCTTGTAAGCAACCTGGCAGGAAGTCGGGATTCCTCAAACGAAAACGAAGACTCGGATGTAGAATCTGGAGACACTAAAAAATGTGAAATTAAAACTGAATTGAAGGTCAATCTTAAAGAAAAATGAGCCTCTCTCGATGAAAACCTTCTCGACTGGTGGAAAACTAAATTAAAATATGACAAATTGACAGATCTGGCCTGTAAATATCTGAGCGCTCCACCGGCCAGCGTTGCGAGTGCGCAATTGTTAAGTACAGCCGGCGTTATATACGAGCTCCTTAGAAATCGCATCATGAGCGAAAAGGCGTCAAAATTACTTTTTCTGAATTATAATATGCCTCATTTGAACTTTGACTATTAGATGCAAGTAATTATTGTATATGTATAACACTGGTTTACTGTTCTTATATTTTTGCATATTCCTATTACAAGTAATAAAAATGATGACTTAAGTTGTTTAAAGTTATTTTTTAATGTTATTCCCGAAAATTCGAATTCGCGAATATGAAAAATATGACTTTCGTAACAGCCCTAGTCCAGAGTTCACCACATAACCAACAATTCTTCAGATTTTGCTCCTTATGATCTATAAATCAAAAATCATCAATATAATATGTTCGATTGAGAGACAAATGTTTATGAATAGTCTACTCTTTACTTAAAACTTACCCCTCTCCATCTCTGGGGGGGGAGGACTCTTCCAGTTTACATAATTGAGAGACATAAGTTAAAATAACTTTTACAAAAAAAAAAACATATAATTGAGAACTGAAAATTAAAGAAAAGTTTCGATATGTTCGTAAAACTTTTCCATCCAAAACCAAAAACATCACAAAGCTGTTCAATTAAAACTCTGAAAGATAGGTTCCCTATAACAATCAACTTTGGTTCAATTATCCTTGAAATTAAACTAAGCAGCTATAAATGTTGACTCTGTAAAACTCAGGATTTACTCAATCGAATAACTAATCCCGACATTCAACTATTCCTATTAATTCCATGCAATTGCTCAATAAAATTTACAAATGTCTAGACCTATTCTAGAACTTTTCCAATCACCGAAATACATTTCATTCAATAATTACACACTAAATAAGGCTTCTAGAAGGTCGTTTGTGCTTTAGTATCTGTAGTGGTTCCAGCATAAAGCATTAATAATAAGTGCTAAAAACAAAAGAACAAACCACACTCACTCCAGCATCTTCACCCCTGTATATAAAAAGTGAACTTAAAAAGTGCATTCGATACTTAAAAATTCAAAAGGTTGCTGCCGGCAGATGAACTACATAATAAATCATTCCTGGAGCATATGTTACGAACGCAGTCTTACACTCATGGGATCGCCTTGCGCTCCCCTAACATCAGAACTCATCTTAAAGTATTTTGTCAAATGGCACACGTTTTGGTCGCCCCATGCTCCCATCTCATGAATAGTAAATTATCTCCAGGCTTGTCTACATTTCTAGAAGCACAACTTCTTGTTAGAGGTTTTGTTCTTATACACGTGGATAGGATGGGTGGAGGTGGGAGTGGGGGTCATGTTTTTACCGCCGCCATTTGTGTGTGAACTAGAACTGAAGCCCGAGTGAGCATCACAGCCCAACTCGCCATCTAAGAATTTTCCAATGCGAAGTGAAAATTTCATTCCTGGCTCCTATGCCGCCAGCAACTTGAATCCTTCACGAGATGGCGGAAGGGCCCCACCGAACCCTACTTACTTACCATCATGTCGGGGACGAAATTAAATTCCATTCAGCGCGTTTTAATGAAAATTAATTGAAGTCTTAGAGGGTTGGATCAATAATTGTGAAGGGTGCTAATTTTGGGATTATAAAAAAGAGGAAAAATATGGGTTTTCCGAAAAAATGAAACGATTGAGAGGGACTTAAATTATAGTCAGGGAATTTCGAACATTGGAATTAAAAATTTGAATAAATTTGCTCTTTTATCCTTTTTTAATTTTCCCTAATGAGAGTTGGTTCATCAAGGATTTTGTGTAGCCACGAAAAAATGTTCGATCCTTTTTTTTTATTATTTCATTAGAAAATGTAGTCTGAAAGGACCCATAAGCGATGGGCTTCATTAATCGGTTATCATATAAGAAAAGTTTTATAAGTTTTGAATATGTAGATTGAGCTCATGGGGATGTTGGCAGGATAGCTGGATTGGTCCTCTCCATTGCTTATTGGTGTGCAGGCTCGGGCTGGAAACGGAATGACCTCTGGCGCGCATGTCACAGGATGCGATTGTACCACAGTTTCATTTTGGGCCTTGCTTCTTTGTGAGTTCTTCTGAAATGGAATCGTGGGGTTAAGGAGGTGTCTTATCGAGCCTTCCCCGGTTCGCTGTAAGAATTTTAATCAACCGCTCTCTCAACAATGAGGGCACCGGTGCGGGTGTTTACTTTCTTGAGCGTGACATTGGGTTGGAGTAGGTACTCACTTGGAAGGCATTCATCTGTCTTGCAGGCTAAAGCCTTCACCTTCGCAATGGCAGCGAAGACAGCCCTTGATATGGAGATCAAGGGAAATGACATTACTATCCTTTCGGATAGTCAGGCAGCCTTGGGGGCTGTGAGTGTTCCTCGAATGACTTCAAGGTTGATGGGTGACTGTAGGTCGTGCGTGGATAAGCTGTGTATTCACAACAGTCGGTTCCTGGGTATCTGGAGATCACGGGGAATGGAAGGGCTGACCGTATAGTCAGATCTGGCTCTGGTTCCTTGGAACGCAACCCGCAATTGGCATTGCCACTTCGGTTATCGGGTTTCTATTTAAAGTGGAAGTTCGTATGAAACATCACTTGCCGGTGCACAAAATTTTTTCGTGATGGACCCAATAGGAGTTTCTCCCATTTTATCGGAAGGAAACAGTGTTGAACTGTGGTTGGTATCATCACCGGCCAGAGATCGCTTGACGCTCATCCAACAAACATGGGTGTTTTTGACAGCTCTGAGTATCTATCCTGCTTAGAAAGAAAGTCTGAGACAACCGGAAATTTTTGTGTGCTTGTCCGGACTATAGCTGGAGCAGGGTCCGCTTGGGTCTGCTCTCCTAGCTGTGGATGAGCATAAAAACTTATCTGACCAAGACCTGATGCGCTTCATTAAGAGGATTGGAAGGCTTGGGTGAAAGGGTTAGTAGCAGGATAGAGTCACGGGGCCCCCTGGGCTCCTTGCTTGAGATATTTGGTCCACCTGCTTATATAAAAAAAAGGTTTGAATTTAGTTTAAATTAAATTTTTTATCTGCTGTGTAAATAGGTCAAGTGAAATACGTGAATGAGAATTCTAATATATACGCCGTGGGAAATTATCTTGAACTCAAGGTGAATTAATTTTATGGAGTGGCAGCTTTACTACCCTTAAGAGTTGAATAAATGAATGATTTTTTTTTATTACAGTTGACTTGGTATTTTCAAATTTTACTCATTATATGATCAGTTACTGAAGTGCATATAAAACATAACTTCCTCTTACGAACCTTCATCAATTGTCCGACTGGGAACCTTTGAAATTGAAAAGATTCATGTTCTCTAATAGAGGGCATATTTTAAGCTGACGTGCTTGTTTTTTTCATAACGCGTAAAAAATATTTGTGTGCAAAAGTCTGCATTTCTAGTGACGGAGAATTTTATATAGAGCCCTTGTCTTCAGTTCTTTTTAAATTGATACTTGACGAAACCATAGGTGAATTGTAATTTGGTAATTTTCTGAGTAATTTCTGGTCGATTTTATGGAAAACTTTTTATTCAAAGTTAATATTTTTGCTCGTAGTACATTTTGGAAAAAATGCCCCTTTAGTTTGAAAATACTAGAAAGTGGCACTCTTCCTATTGATAAACTAGGAAAATGTAGAATGACCCCCAAATAAGACCCAAAAAATACGGTGATTAAATGCGGTGAGAAGTCTAAGGTACTAGAAAGACATTATTGTCGAAGCAAAAACTTCTAAGGGTAGAACCTAATTAAAGATACACGTAGGCTGTACTGAATATACAAACAACGGGCATTGTTTTCAATGTGTACATTCTTCAAGAATGCAGTTCCTGTTCCTATCGGAAGTGCCTGATCAGGTGTTCTAAAATAATTGAGGTCAAACTTTCTCCTGCAAATTTGGGATCTTTCAAGGTTCACAAAAATCTAATCCAAACAAAAATAATGTTTTTTCTGTTTACCTGGATGGAACATGAGTGATATAATGAACATATTAGTTATAGGAATGTTCTCTAAATGCCTACGAATCGAAGTGCCACCAAATTTAAAATCTATAGAGGACTTTTTCGAATACATATAGTGTCCTTTGTACCTCCCTTCTGACATAAGTAGTTTGCCACTTTTAGAGAAACGGGTTAAGACAATGGAAAGATTTTTTAATTTGGAAGAGTACATTACGCTTTACAAGGACTATGACAAATTGTTAGATTGGAACATAAATAATACCCAATACGCTATAGCGGTATGCACTCTTTAATGTATCAGTGTAACCGATGAAAAAATGCAACAAGAATTTACAACAAGGAGTGAATGTAATTATGGGAACGGGGTGATAAAATGAGCCCGTAGGAGCTCTCCCCAGCCCGGAAAAAATTTAGAAATCCTCAAAATTGCTAGAATTCATAGTTATCCTAGAAAAAGAAGAATTATGAAGATCCGGTTAAAAATAGCTCATATAAAAACTAAAGTATCTCAAATATTTATGAAAAGAACGGCTTAAATTAAGGAAATGCCGGTTTTTCATATCATTTTTTGACCGTTTTGGTTGTTTCACAAGTTGTTATTTCTACTATTACTACTTAATTATACGCTATTTCAGTATAATGGCAGGGGATGAAATGAATCCTGTTTTGTTGGGAACGTTTCTTTCCTATTAGTATTCCGCTCGGGCTAATAGTCTAGGAGAAATGTTAATAATAGTTGAACAACCTCCTTTTCTGGCAATCTTTGCCACTTTTTACTGTGACAAAATGTAAAAATTTACAATTTACCTTTATGAAATAACGGTGGTTCGGAGGAATTTTTTTGTAAAAATGAAAAAGTTACGTAATCGAACAATTATGTCTATGATTGGAAAAATAACTCATATTTAGTAATGGGGTATATGGGACCCGGATGAGGTAAAACTTTGAACTTCGGGAGTAAAAGCTCAGTGTGGAAATATCTTGAATTCAAAATAAAACATTATAATAGATATAGATTTTTCAAGGCCTGAGACGAAAATCCGCGCTGATGTACCTAGACCTAAGCTCATAACATTGTTTAGCTAACAAGCCTAAGCAACCAAATCAATCCAACTTCCATGAAGCCGAGACTACCCAGGCGCAATATTCTTCAGCCACCAATAATCCAATCGAATTCTAAACAAATATTCTCGATTTAAATTCTAAGAAAAAATTCAATTTTTGCCACTATTGAAAAAACTGTTTGGTTCGTACCCATCATATATTTAGCCGAGATCAGTGAGTTATTGAGGTTTGCGATGAGCTATTCTCATACATCGCTTTCTTAGAACTACCGTCGATATCTGGGTACTTCTTGTCTGTGATACAACTCTGCCAAAAATTGAAAGATATATTTTTTTAATCCTTTGTTCAGTCACGAGATATGTATACTTATCTCGTAAGCAGTAAAAAATTGTTTTTTTAATTTGAAATAAGGCTGTCATGAGTTATCCTGACCACCACGAGGACACTTTTTTAGGGACCTCCGGAAACCAGGCCCCCGGCTGAATTTTCTTATAAAATATTCATGAAATGTTGTGCTTATATAAACTTAAATTTTGGATAAAATTATTTATTAATTAAGCATATAAAAAAAGATTGTGAAAAGATGTTTTTTTAGCCTTTGAAATCAATGTAAACCCTTAACCTTGGCTTTGCCGAAAAACTATATATACACATTCACACCTGTATCTACCCAGGCACATAGATATATATATATATATATATGGTAAATACGAATTTTATACCCGAAATCTATAGGGTATACTAAGTTTGTCATTCCGTTTGTAACACCTCGAAATAATGATGGTAGAGCAAAATGGATTGGACAAGCACGCTTAATCTTCAAAGTTATTTATAGCTGAAATTCTGCACATGGACTTTTATAAAGTATAATAAATAAATAATAAATAATAATAAAATTAAGTTCGAAAATGAGATCCTTCGCAGGGTTGCCATACAAAAATTTCGTTCTTTAATATACATTTGGACAGTGCCAACGCGTTGGCGTAGAGAGCTGAAATTTTGTTAAGTTAAAAAATGGAATGAAACAGGCAACTCCTTCGTAGGAGATAAAGGTTTCTTTTTTCACTATAGTGCCTGACAACGCGTCGATGTAACTACAATGGACTAAATCGTGCAACCTGTTCTTGGTGTTGCCACACAAAAATTTAGGGTTTTTACGAATACTGTGAAAACGATTAGTCCAAGACATTTTTATTGTACTAAAAACTTCTTCAGATTACGAAATCGTATAAAATTGGTTATAATAATTTTTTCTGTCCGACAAACTGTTCTAGATATATGCGAAAAACATTGGTGGCCATACAAAATTTTATACGGGATTCATCTAGGGTATCATAAGAATTGGTTTTAGACCAATTCTATCTTTTGTTAGATTTAAAATTATATGGAAATAGATAAAAACATGGGATTTATGTTATTTTATAAGAGAAGGATTTTATGGCAGCTGGACGAATATCGGGAAAAATATAATGAAAAATATTTTTTGCAAAATAGAGATAATGTACTTCCATGGTACGTTTATTTCTTCGTTAAAGCATATAAGTGTATATTTCATGATGTAGATGCTCTTTAGTTTCAATAGAAATTTTAAATTGAGAAGATTAGTAGCAAACAAAAAAAAATGATTCCAGATATGAATTTTGAATATATTTCTACGTCAGCGGTTGACAGGTGAGTTTTGGCATTTATTCCACAACTTAATGTTTTATATGATCTAGGATCTGCTTATATTCCTCATATTATGCACCATTTTCTGGAAAAAAAGTTTATTTGCCCGGCTGCTCGACTAACCTGCACTTATATTTACAGCAATTGCTTGCATCCAAAGACTGTATAAAAGGACTCAATGAAAGGAGGCACGCCTATTTTAGGCAAATGCAAGAGGTCGATTCTGAAACAGAAGAGGAAGACGTTGAGTTATTTGGGGGTGCTAATAGCGATGAAGATAATATTTCTGAGGAGAAAAATATAGATTTTGGTGGTACAGTCGATGGTGGAGAAATAGAGGTGGTGTTAAATTCTGATGCGGATTCAGATGACGAAACCGATGATGGTGATGCTGGTGAAGCTGCCTCATCTCATGACAGCTATTTTTTAAGCAAGGTTGGGACAAAATGATATAAAGATCCACCGACGTTGCAACGAAAGGGTGCTCACAATATTCTTCGTGATTTATTGTTTAGCGGCCCTAAACCACCAAGAATTTGTCGCCAAAGCAAACTTCCTTCGCATCATGAGTTTTCCATTACATACGGCTTTATTTAAATACATAAACAAAACAACCGAAGCAGACTGCGCCGAATGGAACAGCAAAAATCCGGATAAAAACCAGATACTTACGGAAATATAATTTCATGCATTTCTGGGAATTTTACAGATAATGGGCTGTCATAAATTAAATGAAGAGGCTGCAGGTATACTCTGGAGACATAATTCATTCCCACTTTATTGTGCTACGATGTTTAGAAACAGATTCCAACAAATATTGCGATTCATTTGTTTCGATTGGCACGTTACAAGAGCTACTCGCTAAGAAGTCGATAAAGCTGCATCGTTTGCGGATGTCTTTATGATGATCAACTCGAACCTAAAGACATATTACAGGCCATATGAATTGATTACAGTAAACGAACAATTATATGCGGCAATGGAATTAATTTTAGGTGAGTCGGTTACTGTATTAAGTCAAATGGACGAATATTTCACCTCAGATGATTCTCCACAAAAAGAAAGACCTACTCGCTAAGAAAGCATCAAGAAAAACCAGTATGCACGCTGCACAGCCTGACACAAGCAAAATGTGAAGACTGTCATGGAAGTCCATCGTCAATTAAATCATCATCCCAAAGCTGATATTTTTCAGTATTTTTAAATATTTTTTCTTTTTTTTCTATTTTCGTACATACTTTTATTAAATTATTAGTTATTTTATTATACATAAAAATAAATAAATATTGTATTTAGAAGTTTTATTCGTTTCCTTGCAAATATTCTATCGACAAACTTCAACATTAACAAATTTCCATATAAATTATTTGTATCTACCCGGGGGTAGACAACAAAGTTTAAAAAATAAAATTATGAACCGGCGCGAATAGTATGGTTTGCTTTTTATTTTCTGAAATAAACCGAAAATTTAGTCACTGAGTCGGAGGCATTTTGAGATTTGATGAAATTTCGCTGAGTTATAAAGAGGAGAAAATCCGAGTAGATATCGGTAAAGCGAAAGTTAAAATTGCTTAGGCGGTTTTGGTTTATTCTTAAAAATCTCCTTTTTAAATAAATTTTATCAACTCGCAAAATCCTGACTAAAAAACTTTGCGTCTGAGCGGTTGAGAGTGCCGTTTGTGACGAAAGAGTTTTAGGGTAGTAAACGTGGATGGATTTACATGGAGTTTTTTTTTTTAGAATTAGCGAATATGCACTTTTCCGATGGTGAAATTTTCTGACGTTTTGAGGGTTTTTGAGGTGGGGGTGGTAACTGCCACCCTTGGTGTTGTCCATCAGTTGAGAGTCAAGGGTCGAGATTCGAGAATCAAGAGTTGAAATAACGAGAGTCGAGATTCGACACGCGAGAGTAAGATTCGTGAGTCAGATTCGAGAGTCAGATACGAGGGTCGAGGTTCAAGATGCGAGAGTCGACATTCGAGAATCAAGAATTGATATAACGAGAGTCGAGATTCGACACGCGAGAGTAAGATTCGTGAGTCCGATTCGAGAGTCAGATACGAGGGTCGAGGTTCAAGATGCGAGAGTCGACATTCGACAGTCGAGTATTGAGATGAAAGAGTCGACATTCGTTAGTCGGGAGAGTGTATAGAATTTATGACTAAAAAGTAGAAAATAAAATACATACATATATTAAAAAAGCTTTTAAAATAAATTACTTTTGTAAATAAAATGCACTTAAAAGTAAAAAATAATTTTTTTGTTTCTCAATGATATACACAAGAAAAGTTTTACTGCAAAGTATATGAAATGGTAGAACTCAGATTAAATATTTAAAGTTTGGGCATGGGTTGCAGTTAGACAATTCTGATTATAATTATGGATGCCCAAACTTTTAAGAATTAATCTGAGTTGTAGCATTTATTATTTTGCATTAAACTTTTCTTGTTTATGTCACAGAGAAAGTAAAATATTTTTTACTTCTTAGTTATTTATTTTAAACATTTTTTAAAAATATTTTATTAATTATTACCTCGTTGGTTTCTTCAAGCATCCTCAATTAAATTCTGTAATCATCTGGCTGAAGACCTAAATAATTAAGCAAAATAATATGTGAAAGCTGTTGTTGTTTTGAACATGGCATGATCATTTGCAAGTTTGTTTTTTTTTTCTTTTTGAAAGCACAACAATGTGGCGTTCAATTTCCAATTGAAAGTATCGAACTATATGGAAAAATGAAAAACGTTTTAATGAGTTAACATAATTAATTGAATTTCTAGCTTAATAGCTCTTATATTATCTATGACTTTTATAATTTTTTATATTCTTTTCTTAATAAATTTTAAGAAATGAGCAATTTTTGCAATTTCTTAGTTCTCTTTATTTCTAAATGTAACAATTTTTGACTTTTATTCATTTTAGAAACTCAATAATAATTATTTGTGACTTGCATTAGATGCCCCCTATAGGTATATTATAAACTCGTATATTTGTATATAAATGAAACTGTTATACAACTAAATCCATGCAGACTTGTTAAACAAGAGAAGAGACAAGGACCCTTCCATGAAGAGATCTGGCTATAATCCACCTTAGAGCTTAGAATGAACAAATCTGCCAGGGGCCTATTATAGTTCTACCCCAGAGTGCAGGACAAAAGAGTTTGTTTGTTTGTTTTTACAATTTTTCGAAAAAAAAGGAACAAGAATGGTTGGCTATCGTAAAGGAGTGTCCTCTACAAACCACTTCGCACTTGTGTTTGCAGTCCTCAAACAAACTCTCGTCCACTGCTGATGACAAATTAAATTTCCCCCATCTCTTATGAGTACATTAGACAAACTCGTAAAGCATTCATAAGTGAACGGAATATAATTATATAAGCGAATGGGGCTGGATGCTGGAAGGACTATTTACATTCCGTACCCGGTTTGCTTTAGACAAACTAGGGAAACCATCCCCTTTTGTTATAGTCCCAGGGTTATTTGCTGTTTTACTTGCTGTCTAGTGCTTGTTTCTGTCTATTCAAGTGGCGACAAAACCTCTGAAATCGAATCCATTTCCAGAAGCGTGTATTGTACCATGAAAAGTTCTTAGGTAGGGTACTCTTTGAGGGCTATATTCGAAACGTTGCATTTCTCTAACAATGTACAAAGCCAGGGTTCGTTTTTGGGTAGATAAGCTTAAGCGTCAAATCTACAAATATATACGGTCATTCTCAAATACAAAAGTAACAATTCCCAAAGGAACGTCTGTGTCTGGCTTTATTTACAATTAGATTTCGTCTCCTTTGGACATTGATTATTCGATATTCTTCTGTGACCTGTTTAATCTTCAGCCGTCTGGACTAAAATTGTGCCCTACCCTGTATATATGTACCAATGTCTCTATCCTTTTTTCTCTAATTTTGTTTTTTTGTTAGATTTTGCAATGTTTTTGCCAGTTATTTACTATCCCTGGAACACATGGAATTGTTCAGCCAAAATAACCGCTGGACTCCAATCCAATCCCGTAAACTTGACTGAAACTTTGCAGGATTATATTCCGGGAGCTCCCCTAAATGACAAAAGCCCGGAATGGAATAACTGTCGCGCTGTTAATTACATTTCGCACTTTTTTCTGTTTTTGCAATTAAATTTGCTGTTAATCATTTTAATGGGAGACATCCACCAGAATCATCCGTTTGGGTTCAGATTCCCGGGAATTCTATATGCCAAGCCCAGCTCAGCCATCGTATCGTTTCGGTTATTATGAAAGGGACTTTCGAGAGAGACTCCCGGGGAAAGATCGACTGCTGGTACTGATGCTTCAGCTGCTGTTGCTGTTCTGCTACTTCTGCTGTTGTAATGGCACTTTGGTAAATTTTGTATGCGCAATTATGAAACAGTGTTTGTGACGTTGTACTCATAATTTTTAATGAACGATGATGGTCGGAGGGCGATTTATTAAATTACCGAACAAAGGCTGAGGAGAATGAGTGCAGTAGGAAATTGCGAGCAATTACATGCCGTATGAATGTCAATTAGTTAATGGCCGTAATGAGCTGTTTTCGTAGTCAGTATGAAATTTCTTTCGATTTGCGGTAAAGTAAAAAAATAAAAATAAAATAAAAAATAAATAAAAATTAAAGGAAACAGAATAATCTCAATGGTTATTGTTTTGTTGGAAAATACTTCAATTAAAGTGGTTTTGTTTTAAAGAGAATTTTAAGTTCATTTAGTTTTTTATTTTTTCAATCCAGAAGCATTAATAAATAATTATTAAAGCTTCTAAGAAGTGCAGTAATCTTTAAAAATTCTATACAATTGACTGAAAAGTATGAGAAATTTTTTATCAACCAAGCAGATTTGACGTTCGACAATTTGTCGATAGTCGGTAGATAGAATATCATTGAGTTTTGCTGAGATTGATAGTACAAACTTGAAGATATAAAACTTGTTAAAATATTTCTTGAATTCAAAAATTAATAAGGCAGTTCATTTTGTTAGGCATATCCATAACATAATACCGCTGCCTTAAAAATTTTCTTTTGTCCCGGTAATTAATTATTTCTTCGTCACTTTCGTTATCCTCCACAAATAAAGCCACTGCGCTTGAAAAATTCATAAAATCCTATTTTATTATTATTAAAATTTATCAATAAATCTATAAATGTCATTTGTGCTAGGGGAAAAAATACGGAAATAGTTTCGAAACAAGCAAAATAGCCTGTCGAACGAAAATTTTATAACATACCGCCAGAGCGAAATGTTCGTTTCGATGCGAAGTTAAAACATGTCACTACTGAATTAGACATTTTAAGGATACTTAGTTATAACATTTAGGCTTACATCAGTATCTATACATAGAAATGACCTTAGAATGAGTACAAAATTGAAATTTTGTCAAATATCTATCATTTAGAAAATTTTGAAAAATTTCAGATTTTAATAACATTAGTTTTAGTAGGTACACATTTTTCTGCACTTTTGGTAAGTGAAATAATATTATAAAAACAATTAATAAATTAGAAAAATTTCGAAAAAAAAACACTAATAAGAAATATCACATTACAGAAAAAAATGTTTTTCAGAATTTCACTTCATGATGTATCTACACTTATTTTAGTAACTAGGTAAAGTTTCCCGTCCTTAGAACGCGATTCTTCCTTAAGTTTATAAATTTGTTTTTCCTATATATATATAGTTTTAAATATTTTTAATTTTCTTTTATTTTTTTAATTTTTTTTTTTAATTTTTAAATATTTTTTCATAAAAAAAAGCATCAGCAACCTTTTCATTACAGACAGTCTGGGCTTTTCTTAGACATTTCTGACATTTTTTTGATTAAAACAACAAGCATACTGGGATTCGTTCGCGTTATATATAATTAGACCAAGGCACAACTACAGGGTGTCCCGACTAATACTGCAACATTTTGCCAAATGATTCCTCTCGTCCAGACAAGCAAAAAATTGTATGTCAGGAGGGGGGGGGGGGCAAAAGGTCACCCTACCGACTTACAGGGTGATTAGTAAAATATGCTCTTTTTTCACTAAACACCCTATATCTTAAAAAGTACAGGGTGTCTGGTCTACTTGAAGACGGCATTGTATGCAGAACCTTAGGGTCTTTCCTGTGAATGTTAAACCACTCCCCACACCCTCCCCACTCCAGAGTTATGACGCTTCAAAGTCAGAAATTCGGTTTTTTTTTAATTTTTCCGTTATTATTTTAAAAATACCCCCACTAACATACCTTTTTAGACAAAATTTCGAAAGCCCAGCGCCTCCTCTTTAATTTAACCCATTACACTTATGTTCTATCTGTAACGGTTAAGGAGTTATCAGCGCTTAACCTATTCAGGTCATACCGAAATTAGATGATATTTTTTTAAAATAACGTGTTTTCAGTTACTAAGGGAACAAGTTATCTGTGATCTGAATAGGTTAAAGGCTAATAACCGTCCTTAACCGTCACAGATAGAACATAAGTGTAATGGGTTAAATTAAAGAGGAGGCTCTGGGCTTTCGAAATTTTGTAAAAAAAAGGTATGTTAGTGGGGGTATTTTTAAAATAATAACGGAAGAAAAAAAAACCGAATTTTTGACTTTGAAGCGTCATAACTCTGGAGTGGGGAGGGATGTGGAGGTGGTTTAACATTCACAGGAAAGACCCTAAGGTTCTGCATACAATGCCGTCTTCAAGTAGACCGTACACCCTGTACTTTTTAAGATATAGGGTGTTTAGTGAAAAAAAGCATATTTTACTAATCACCCTTTAAGTCGGTAGGGTGACCTTTTGCCCCCCCCCCCCTCCTGCCATACAATTTTTTGCTTGTCTGGACGAGAGGAATAATTTGGCAAAATGTTGCAGTATTAGTCCGGGACACCCTGTATATACATATGCATATTATGTATATTACAGATTTGAAAAATAATTATTTGACTTCATTGTGAACATACAGGGTGTCCCAGAACTGGCGTTGTTTTTTGTAGCCAGGATTCCTCGCTCAATGTAGAGTAAAAAATTGTATGGAGGAGACGGGGAAAATGCAGAGTTAGGGTATAAGGGGATTGTGTGATTTTGGTTACTATTTTTGCCAACACCCTGTAAATTCATTGCTACACAACCTATGATGGTAATTAATTTTAAGCTCAAATGACTGTCATCTGATCGGAAAAATCACCTTCATAAATTCTATAACAGGGAAGTTGTTACAGCATGTTAAGAAAAAAGTACACAAAGTCAAAAAAGCCCTCCACCACACCGCATTTTCCGCCCCTCCTTCAATAGTATATAGGAAAGGCACGAGTTTTGCGACACACTGTATACAAAATATATTAACCATGTTATATAATATGATAATATTTAGCGGAATTAGTTATTGAAAGGTATGTACATTCTTGATATTTGCAGCCAAAATTTCTATATATTGAAGCGAAACTGTTTTGTTCCAAACTCTGGAAAGTATCCTAAAGTGTTCAATCCTCTCTGAAAAAATGAATTATCTTTCATCTTCCATCTTTTTAGTTGTAACTTTCTTCCTTTCGTATCTAATGTGCATTTATTAATTTATTTTAATCAGTTCATTTATAAAATAATTAGGAATTTATGATTGCCATATCAATGAATGGTTAAAAACGCGTGTACGCTACGTTTTAGTTTGCAGAAAATTTCTTCTGTTGGACATATTATATCTTTTGAAAAAATCCAAATCGTAAATTTTTTTATTAAAAAGATTCACAACTGATGGCTTACTTTGGAAAGATAAAACCTTCGTATAAGAAAACAGCAAGAAAACTTGTTTGTTGTCCAAAAAGTGCATAGCTTTTCGTCCATTACGTTCGTTCTCCTAATTTCATTTTAGAATCTATACTTGCTG
Organism: Dioctria linearis; assembly: GCA_963930735.1. Classification (NCBI taxonomy): domain Eukaryota; kingdom Metazoa; phylum Arthropoda; class Insecta; order Diptera; family Asilidae; genus Dioctria; species Dioctria linearis. Next base: position 30,672,989 of record OZ005742.1, read on the forward strand.
ATTCGAAATTAAACTCTTTCATTTCTTCAAAACTATTCCTATTTGATACACACAATATTTTGGTACAGAAGAAAATTATTTGTTTTTATATTTGTGTATATACAGTACAGACTGAATAACTGTTCTGGAGTTAAGTTAATTTCCTTAATATCATTATCTGGAAAGTAACCCTATCCAGAATACTTATATTACAAATTTATTAAATTCTGCGGGATGTGCCTATAGAAATAAAACTGAAAGGTGAATTGTCTATTGGTCTACCTGAAAATTTGTCACAGAATAAGTAACCACAAAGTGGCAGAAAATGAGACTCTTTCGATCGACGTGTGATCAAAATATTTGTAAAGCGTTTAAAATCGATTTGAAGCGATCATTAAGTTATAATATTCCCTGAGTATCAAAACAGTAATTGAAATTATTTATAAGTATTTTTTTCTGGAAGTAAGCCTATTCCCTGACAATTTTGTTTTGTTTTCTAATTACTTTTAAAGCTCTTCATATTTCTACATTCAAAGAATTCCAAACTTCAAAACCTTGTTTTAGGATGCTCCAAAGTTGTAAAACTGCCATCTTAAAAATAGGGACTGACTTCAAAAGTGCTAAATAAGAAAAAAATACAACATTGATTTTTTCTATATTATAAAAGCTTTAAGGTGAAAACCCAATGAACGCGGCAAGCGTCGCGTCGCTTTGATAGTTCTCCGCTTTTTTCGCGGCAGGATGTGTGTAGGGTTTGAGCAAAACCAAATAAACGCGTCGCGTCATTTTGACAATTCGTAGTCTGGAGATTTGTTTATAAAAGGAAATAGTGATAGAAAAGTTTGAGTTGTTAATTAAAAGTAAAATAATGGATGTTTCAGAGTTATTAGATGTGACAGTGTTTGCGTATGCAACTTACGAAGCTTATAAACAGTTTAAAAAATCAAAAGAAAAAGGTCAACGACAATTTTGGGTTAGGAATGTATGCGGATCGAAGGGTAAACGGATTATTTGAACGATCATTCCATCATTTGAAGAAAAGGGATATAGAACAGGTAACATATTATGCCGATATTAGTTTGAGAACAAAATATGATATTTTTGTTGTTAATATTTTTTATGTATATCTTTTTTATAAAAGTGTAAATACATTAACTGACTGACTAGCTAAATATTTAAATGTAAAAGTATTCAATCTATCTATGCTACTGGTTTTGTTTTAATTGCACTAATTGCTCTAATTCACCCGATGAATCTTGAAGATCTCGAACGTCATCCTCGACGGGCAACCCGATCGGTGTGGCTCAAAATTCACTCATTTAGAGTTTCAATATTGTCTATATTCCAGGTATATTGATTTTATCGTTTATTTTGTTGCTATTGCAATCTATTACTAAGTTATGTGATGTCCTAATGCTCAGAATTGTACGTTGCTTTAAACAGGGGTTTATAAACAAATGCTTCTTGGTTTGATTCGATTTCAGAAATGAAACACTAACAAACTGAACGATGAATTTCGATACGGGATCTAAAGTTCATTTCCACTCAACGTTCATTTCCACTACCAATTCCTGAAATCGCAGATGATGCCTAGTTCCTAAAATAATAACATACAAAGAATCGTTTTCAACTAATATATAAAATTTTTACTTATCTGATATGGCTGATTTAGTAATGGATGTATCACCATCTTCATTTACTTACACCTTCATCGGGAATCAGTCTCAAATTGGTTTTTAATTATACTTAATCCAACAAGGTAATTAAAATCCTTCAAGCAATTTATGAAAAGAATTCAAGAAAATTTTCAACAAATAATAAAAAAATTGTCAGATCCACTTCCATCTGAAAATGACAAGGCAATTGACAATCAAAAGAACTGTCAAAGCGTCTGCCGCGCATTACAACTAGAAAATCGATCTATTTTCGCATCGAAGCGGGCGGCCTGCGGTGTTCATTGGGTTTTCACCTTTAGTGTAGTACACTATAATGCGTGGAGTGCCTCAATGTTCTATAATGAATCCGTTGATATTCCGATAATATTTCTCGGTGTAATACTACCAAATTTACGTGGAGGTACAATTATACTTGAGCCGTCTTACTACGCTTATTAAGCTTAGCATATAACGAATAAACTTTGATTAGGACAGAATTTACGGTTGATTTAGTAGGTACTGTAAGCTAACACGAAACCGTCAAAGTCTAAAGTGTATGAGCTTCTACACATAACTCCTGGGATATGGTTGATGCTGTACGTGAAGTGTTGAAAGAATTCTTGCTACCAATGTTAAGTAATGGAAGCATAAAGTGTTAGGATAATGTAAATAATATGCAAGTATGGAAAATATATGTCGAGTTTTAAATGCTTTAGATATCAAACACTACTTGATCTTTTAGTATTAATTTAATACAAGTAAAATTTTTATCTTACCTCATGTCACTTCGATTAGTCATATTTTACCAATCTAGATGTTGTTCGAATATGCACGTAAATTGAAGATCGCAGTTATTGACTGCTTTCGGTTTATTTTTGCACCCTAGATGAAATCTAAAGGATACACTAAGGCTGTCATTCCGCATGTACTTCGAGAACTGAATTTTTGCACACGTAATTTGAAAGAAAAAGTAAATTTAAATTCCAAAATGAGACAAATCGGGTAATTCCTTCAAAGGGTTGCATACAAAAATTTCGTTTTTCACTATATATTTGACACTGCCTGAGAATAGGTAGGCATAAAGAGCTGAAATTTTGTACACTATATAAATAAGATTTCAAAAATGGACTAACAAGGAGAAGGTCTCTACTCGTCATCACCGATTTCATCCAAATTCATTGTATATGTTGGGCTTGACTAGAAATGAAAGTGACGCAAGTGGGAGCTCCAGATGGCCAAGCGAAACCGAAATAATGCATAATGACAGCGAAAATTAACACTTTTCGGAAAACTGTGATAATTACCATCTTGCAGGTATGTATTTAAGTCACTTTCTATTGGTAGCAATTATTTATAATCTGTTATCTTTCATATACAGAAAACCAGATGTCATTATCCCAATTAGTTTAGGAGCATTTATCAAAATAAGATTGCGAGGTTTGCTAAACTACTTTCAACTTATATTATTTAGCAGCATATACTGTAAAGCTACCATCCTTATCATTGTGAGTATTTTATGATTTTTTGAAATTATTACGAGATTCGTACGGAAGAGGGTTACAGAGTGGTTAGCCGTGGTGGGTTACATATATATTATTACAATAAAAACAAATAAGTCATCTTTCCAGAGGTGGGGGTATTTATTTTATATTCTAAAATCTGGAATATTCTGGACACAATCTTATCAAAATCGGATGATAAATTCAATGTCAAAAACAGGGTTGTAAATGAGCGTACTCAATTGTCATATCAACTTATCGCTCAATTCAGGACTACTTTTGACCGCTCAATCGTTGAGCAGTGGCTTATCGCTCGAAGCTTGAGCGGACTCACTGGATGAGCGGACTCAATTTTGAGCGAACTCACTGCTTGAGCGGCATCAGCGGACTTAAATCTTGAGCGGACTCACTATTTGAATGAACTCATCATTTGAGTTATAATTATTTAGCTTTCGGTAATTTTCTCAGCGAAGATTTATTCTACGCTACCCCCATTTTGGGACTCAGATTGTGAAGATGAGAAAAATTCAATGGAGGGTCAGAAATTGTTCTTGGAGTATAATTTTTGCACAGACAAAAACTCGACCGTATGTGGAAACAAAAGTTTTTCGCTGATAAAAGCCCTTTTTGGCCGAATACAACAACACAGCACTGCCTAGTAGGACTTTCGTAGAAAGAATATTTAGCATAGGAAAAGTAATATTAACTCATAATATATGTCATCTAAATGACGAAAACTTTGAAATGCAAGTGATGCTACATATCAATGGAAAAAATATAAAGTATGACGCTGATTCTATGGAAAAATGTAAGTACAATTTCCTTGAATTGAATTATAACATTTTCAAGTAGGGTATTATTCGCTTACAGGTTTTACAAAGTCGTTCAATTTGCACATTAGATAGAGGGAAGAAAATTGTTGGCTAAGAAAATTAGCAAAAGCTGAATTAATATAATATAATAAATAACATTTTTGTGAGCTTTTCTTATTTGATTGAAATTTCCGTTTCAGATTCAATTTTAATTAAACCAGGTTCTCCTTCCGCTATTTAAAACATGATTTGAGTCCGCTCAACTCAAGCAGTCAGTCCGCTCAAATTTCGAGCGATGAACCACCGTTCAGCTGTTGAGTGGACTCAATGATTGAGCGGAATCACTGCTTAAGTTGGGCGATGAGTTGAGTCCATTTGATTCCTCTACATCCCTGGTCAGAACGTCATTCATATGCACCAATGGAAAAATGTTTCTTATTTCCCGTATTCTGGTGTTCTGAAAGGAGGTGGATAAAATATTTTCAAGTTTGGAAAATTGCTTTTGCTACATTTATTTTTTATTTTTTTTCTGATTTTTTTGAGTATTTTTCCATCCCCTTGTCATTAACCTATTTAAAAAAATTAAATATATAAAAAATTTGGACACCCACTTTTCGCAATCTACCGGCGATCTTTGAAAACGCACGGAAATGCCACTTACAGAATCGAAAGTCTACATACATCCTCTTTGGTTGGCATTCCGCCTGAATCAATTTAACAATTTCGTTCAAATACTATTGCAATTTAACCGCGACAACTCCCCCGAAAATTTGGAAATTTTAGCATAACCCCGGGCTAGTCTACATTATGCATACCTATACTGTGAAATTGGAGGAAATCGGTTACCCTCTCCTTGTAAGTCGGACAACCCCTTCTTGGTGTATAAAAATTGAGGTTTTTTCGTATACTGTATAACGATCAGTCCTCGACGTTTTTATTGTACTGTAAAGTTCTTCAGAATATGAAATCCTATGAAATTGGCTATAATCATTTTTACTGTCCGACGAACCGTTCTAGAATTATATACGAAAAACCCCTCCAACAATCAAACTTGAACAGAGCGGTGACCATACGAAATTATTTACGGGTGTTCATCTAGGGTATCATAAGAATTGGACTTAAGACCAATTCTAGCATTTTTACTTGTTATATGTATTTTGTATTTCATTTATTAAGTTGACCATCTAATTGTTTTTTTGTGTAATATACTTAAGTCAAATTTGGGGTATCTAAAAGAACTTTTCCTGTGTACTACATGTTAAAGGAATTGGCAAATGACAATGCTACGTTCGAACAAGTTAAGAGAATTCTTTCCTTTTTCAGAATACATATTCGGATATGGAATCTTTTATTTGTATTAAACTACTACTATACTAGATTGTATGAAAAATGTATGTAGTATTATCAGAAATTTTATTGGTTAATTTTTTGGACGTTTTCCCATTGTCCTTTGTCGTTGGTCCGTTTTTGTTTGTCCTTTGTCGTTTGTCTCTTGTCGTATGACCTTGTCGTAGGTCCTTTGTCATTTGTCACTTGTCGTTTATCCCTTGCCGTTTACCCCTCGTTGTTTGTACCTTGTTTTTGCCCCTTGTCGTTTGTGCCTTGTCGCTTGCCCTTGTTGCTTGTATTTGTTTCGATCTGATTCGATCTGATCTGATCTGATTCGATCTGATCTGATCTGATTCGATCTGATCTGATCTGATTCGATCTGATCTGATCTGATCAGCATCGATCTGATCTGATCTGCATCGATCTGATCTGATCTGCATCGATCTGATCTGATCAGCATCGATCTGATCTGATCTGCATCGATCTGATCTGATTCAAAATAATTCGATCTTATTCGATCTTATTCGATTTGATATGATCCGCTTTTACTTGAAAACCCCCGCCAATTACGTAATCTTTTGCTCCATTTTATAATTTTACTCGAACGCTTTGTACTAAGTACATGCCGAAAAAACTCTCCGCGGTTGCTACATCGGAAGTTGTGCATCATTAATTGACAAATATTACATTAATTATTTAACTAGTGTTAGTGGAATTACGTACATGATTGCGATAGGATTTCCAATCATCTGACACTAAGACAAGGTCTAATGGTTGCATATAAGGAAAATCAATTTGTTTGAGCCATACTACATCAACAATCATTAAACTTTCACATAATTAAAAGAGGTTTGCTTATATTGATTTTAGTTTTAAAAATGTCTTCTCACGCATATCATGCTTACGGATACAATAATTCCACTTAATTAAAACTATCGTCTCCCACATTCCATTTTATGTCTTCGGAATAATAAATACTCCTCTCTGGGAATCTTCCTAAATACTTCACACCTCAACATGATGTCTCATGTCCCCTGGTGTTGATAAGTTTCCACTTGATCACTTCTTCACTTCTTTTATTATCTCAGCAGAGATCTTTGGACCAACAAAACTAGCCTCCGGCAGTCTGGGAACATTTCTCACAACCGTTATTAGCCACTACATAATTTATTGTTTTCCTTCTTAGGCGCTTGTTTGTTTTCACAGCTTAGCATTGAGCCGATCTAATCTCGCACAGTTGTAAATAGCATTTCTCTTCACAAAATGTCAAGGCATAATGAAAATAAATTTTCGCTAACTAAATCGATTTTGGGATAGATTTTTCATTGTTTACCAGGGATTAAGCCACCAGAGCTGCAACGACCCTTTAATTGGAACGCCTGAGCTGATAAATTTTGGGGTACGTAGGTGTTTATCTTAAAATTTTGACTTCTTTGCTAGTATCAACATCGATAAACTCTGGACGAAATTGTCACAAGCCGCGGGGAATCATGTCACTCGTAAGATATTAGCTGTGTGTATGTGTGTATGTGTGTGCGTGTGTGTAGTGAAGAGAAAAAACGCATTGCAACATGGAAAGGCATAGATATCCCCCGGGGTGGGGCCGGATTCAAGCTCGACTCTTTGTTTACTTCATACTTCATGAGATAAAATCATATAAATCTCCTTGGAAGCATGTTTCAAAGTAGGTCCATGCTCCCCATAAAACCCCACAACACTTCGTCAGCCATATACAGACGGTGCCCGACTTGTCTTCACAGTTGGTCGCCTTTATGTAGTTGGACTTGGCTTTGAAAATTTTCATTTTTTTCTTGTCTTCTTTTCATTTTGTTATAAAAAATTTTCCAACAGTGCCTGTGTAAAATGCTTACAATTCAGCACTGGAGCTAAGATAAAAATAATTTTAAAGAAATTTATCGTCGAAGATATGTCATCCGAAGACGCAACGAAAGTGGCAACCACGTGCTGTTTTAATGCACACCCAAAGCTATTTGTCATCTAGATAGGGAGAGACTTCTTGAATTTATTTCTAGTCCCCGATTGTCTTACAAACTGACTAACAAGCGGAAGTCTTTAGACAAACGTAATTTGTTTTAAGAAATTAAGATAATGCGTGAGGAATGACGCTTTGAGCATCCTGGAGGGGGCGTAAAAAAAATTTGCTTGATTGGTCTTAAAAATGTTTGACTGAATGTAGCTGCAAGCAGAGATGTATCTGCACGATTCAATTTATATTTGTAAAAAAAAACAAAAAAAAACAAACAAACAAAATGGGTGTTTTTTTCTTTTTATATTTAAATTTGTGTTATGCGTGTCCCGTTCGTTCATGTAAGATTAAACGTCAGAGTTAGAGACTAGAAGAAATATCATTGAAAAGAAAAAAATAGCAAGAGAGGTGTCCATCTTTAATTGATTTCAAATTATCACATACCCTCACAATCAATTAAGTAATTGATTCTTATCCCTTCCACACTAGATTGCTAATCGCTTTTTGACCACAGTCTTTAAATTTAAAAAAATTTCACTAATGCTGAAAGTATCCTTTTGTTACTAGTTACAGCAGAAGGCAGAAAATCAGTTACAAACTATTGAAAAAAAATTATTAACTCCTTTGAAAGTGGATAGAACTTCCGAAAAAAAAATATCTTACTAAAAGAAAAATTTTATTTATGAAATTTTAAGCTTAGTTTCTTGCTTTTCGTTCCTTTTAAGACGATTACAGACTTACATATTTTCGCTAAAACTTGGGAAACATTATATGATACGTGGTGATCTGAGTGCCATGCAGGGCTCATCTCTAGATGACCACTTGGAAGAGCACAACTTTTTGGAAGTAAAAAATGTCACATAGTGTGTGTCTGATAGGGGAATGCCCATTTTAGGCCCGACGCCTCCAGACATAAGAAATGTCTTAAGGGGAGGGTACACTATTGAAGTGAAAAAATAAGTGATTTTCGAAAAAAAATTTAATGGTAAGTATGTGGCAAAAACAATGTTTTTTTTTAAATGAAAGATTTATGCTTAGATAACATTTATAAATATTTAATATAAAAAAAAAACTCGAAAGTTAGTGCTGCCGAAAATATATGGGTTACTGGTTGACAGCATTCCGGTTGCAATTTTCACTTGAAATCAGAAAAACAGCAATTATTGAGAAATTATAGCCCCGTTGCTTCCCACATCTGGGCGGATTTTTCAAAAATTGATTTTTAGATTTTCCGACTACCTTTAATTGGAAATATTGAAAATTTCTTGATCTAGCAAAAAAAAAAAAAAACGAAATCAGTTATCAAAAAATTTGACCAAAGTGCGAGAGTGAATTCAATTCTTGCCAGTTTGCACTTTATTTGAACAAAATTAATTGATTTTTGACTGCTGTAGGCTGTCAACCAGGTCAAAAACCATGGTTTCGAGAAAAACGCGTTTAAAATTTAAATTACAGAAAAAAGTTAATTTTGCCAAAGTAGGCGGTGCATGCACATTTTTCAGAGTTTTCGACATTAAACGAGAGTAAAATCACTCATAGATACAGAGAACACCAGCATGAATACTTTTTGTAAAAAATTGAAATTTTTTACATATCCTTTTTGTTTTAGCGATATCTCTACTACAGAGAGTCACAGAGAAACCTCTCTCACACTAAGCGAAAATAAGTTCTACCGTTGTTGATATTGAAAATGTTCGCTTAGCATATTGAAATTATTTATAATAATACACACTTCAAACTTTGAATATAAAATTTGAAAAATAAATCGATTTTTTTAAATTTCAATAGTGCACAGTCCCCTTAAACAATGCATTAATATATTCTGAACATATTTTATTAACAATGTTTATTTTAATTAATTGTGGGAAGGCTTGGGGGAGGGTCAAAGTTTGATTTTGTTTAGAATCGAATTCCTTAGGTCCTGAGTAGAACTTTGAGTGCACGCACTCCCCATACAAACATTTGTAGTATTTCCCTCTCTTTTATTCGAACTGAGGTACTAGATTTTTCGCACCTTAGATCGGCTCTAACTCGGTAGGCTTATGTTCGATCGAAAAACGGTTTTGATTGTTCGCCTCAAATTATGACAAGCTACAATTTATAGAAGAACATTTTTCTCTGCATAATTTTATTGTTGCGGGGTATGAACCCCTGGCGGCGGAGGGGAGGGGGTGGTTCTAATAGGGCATGTTGCATATCAAATGAAGGGTCTTATCGAGTACTATCGGATGGTGTACTGTTTTCCCGATTCAGAAAACTTACTCGGGACGTTTTTACCACCGAAAAACCCATTTTCATGCACTTGAGTCTCATACACCCTAGCTACTACGTTTCGCACATATTTCTGCAGTTCTCACTTCCATGGCATTAGTGCTCTGTTGTGAAGATTTTTCTCATACGAAGCCATTTTCTACGATGCACCATTTTCGCGCAATCACGAGAAGTAGATAAGTTCAGTTTATCATCCAAGAAAGTCGCTCAAGCTACATCCGATCGCCAAAGCTTTCCCCCGCTAGATATTAATAATTATTGTTAATAAATTATGTTCAGAGTATCATGATGCATCGTTTAAGGCATCTTTAATTTCTGGACGTGTCGGACCTAAAGTTAAAAGTGGTCATTCCCCTTTATTTATGTTGCTACTGAGTTTGGGAAATTCGGAAAGTGGTTGAGGTAATTTTAAAAGTAATTTCTATTTATTTTAGATACAATTAAACTCTATATCTGCCCGCCTTCCTTTTCTTGAATTTTTAAGTTAGTCCGTGGCTTGTTGTAGGCAGGTACTTATTGAGTTTTTAACAAAATAAGATAATGGGCCTTTACAGATATGTTGTTGCGGAGGCAAACAAAATAGCTTGTTTAATCATATTTTGATTGTATTTTGTGTGCGCACTTGGTGAAACACATTACACATGATGTAGGGTAAAATAAATTTAAACAAATTTAAACAAACTCTTGGCAATGTATGTTTCACGTTATAAATACCTATATTTGTAATTTTCTTAACAAAATAAATCCGACGCGTTTCGTTCGTTTAGATCATAATCAAGGCTAAACGTCTACCTACTCTATTCTAACCGAACAATACGCATCGGCTTTATTTTGTTAAGAAAATTATAAATATATTTATAACGTGAAATTAACAAATCATACATAATTGGAGAATTTAATTTAAAAACGTAAACTCACCCGCTCGTCAAATCCTCGTCCGGATAGACACTACAATCATGGTACTAAAATAAAAAGAAAAACAAATTAATTATATTTAATCACATAAAAGTAGTAAAATACCTTATCAATATCCTTTTTATTATATATATTGTGTAAAATTCGTGTACGTATCACACGTGGAGACGGGGAAGATTTAATACAATCGAGACTCCGGAATTATGAATTATTGTGATGAAATACGCTGTGCTGTGCTGCAGAAACAACCGGAGATATAGCCGTAGGAAACCATTTCTCAGTAAAGTTAATTGTTTAAATAATTAATTATAGTAAGAAGAGAAATAGATATAAATAAATAAACAGGCGTGGCAAAAAAAGTCAACATTTTCTAATGCCGGTTTGTCTGTTAACAGTGACAATTCATTGTTGGTTGACAGAAAATAATACGGCACAGGAGAAAATCTTAATTTAAACTGTTTGTGAAATAATTGGAGCTCTTCTATTTCTTCAATACTTAATAAAGTTTCTACCACTAAATAATGTTCCCGCTCTGTAAATATCGCCATTTACTACTTCCATGATTAAAACCAACACGTCAATGCGGTTTTACCAGAACAGAACCGTTGTTTACTTTTTTCTGGAAGTCAAAGACAGATCGGCTGTACTGAAGTTATTGAAAACTGAAACATCCATAATTTCCATATAAGTTCATTACGAAAATATATACTTTGTGCATCGCATAAGACAGCACCAATTCGGAAAGTTTGAAACTCAGATATAGGTAGTGTTGCCAGGAAGACAGTGATAAAAATCTTAAATTTTTGCTAAAATATCTTCTTTAACCACATATATCTGCCTTGGAATAATTTTTATGATAACATAGTCAAAATTATGAAAGACATACATAACTATGATTGATATATGTAAGTACCTAAATTTTAGTATCAAATATTATCCACCACAAGTTCTATCATTTTGTTCGTATATACCCTTATTAAATTGTTTACCATTAAACTTGATGCTTTTACATTAGAAATGTTGGTTACTTTTTCTCATTACATTTTTGGATAAAAGTATTTCTTGTAAGGTTTCAACATCTAGTCTATTCTTACACTTTGTTTTCCTTAAATTAATTTACAAAAAAAACCGCTTTGCGCAGAATTTGAGCCAGTAAAATATTATTAAAAATTTACTTGGAGACTCTTCATTTTAACGGAGAAAATATGCAAAGCTTTTATTATGTTTAAAATCTGGTAAATGAAGATAAATCTGTCTATCTGGCATCACTGCTCAGGCATAACCAATACCATATAAATAGATCACTTTCGCTCATAATAAGCAGTAATATTTCACACAGCTTGCCGTCGCCCAATAAGCTGTAAAATAAAAACATTGCGTAACTAATAAGTTTTATATTTTTTTGACAATTAAAGAGAAAAATAAAGTTATGAGTGAAATCAAAGCCAAAATTAAAGCTTGTAGGAAAATTTTAAACAAATATCCCCGGATATCGGTTCAATAAAGATCGTCATAGTTCGTAATTCTATTTTTCATAACCGCGTAAGATATTGACTTGACTTGACTCGACAATCAGCACTTCGCATTGAGTGATCGTTTAAGGTAGATCAGTGCTCTGAGCCGAATTCAGTCTTTGCAAATATAAAATTTATTGTTTTTTGTTGTCAGTAGAGCAGGAGGTGATAGTATTCAACGAGATAAACAAAAAATGGCAGCGGGTGGGCAATATCAACCGTTTAGAAATTACAAGGTGATTAAGAAAAAAAGCTAGTTTTTTAGCAAAACACCCAGTATTATAAAAAGTACTGGGCGCACGGGTAGAATTAAGGGCTAATTATATGCAGAACTTCATGACCTTTCCACCGACTGCTCAACTAGGCCCATACGCTACTCCTCTCGGGAGTTACAGGGGTCTAAAGAAAATCTTTTGGAATTTTTTACTATTTTTTACTTTGACCTCTATTTTCTTACTTTTTTTTTCAAAACGGTCGTTAACATAATTTTTTTTTATAAAAGCTGTAAACTGTACACTCTCCTTTTTAATTTGACCTATTACTTACTTGATTATTACTATTACAATGTGTTGTCTGCAGCTGTTAAATAG